>VDFB02006785.1:0-20777 GCA_007258455.2 Sequoia sempervirens | reverse complement strand
GTCACTGGTGTCCCCTACTCTGGGGGAGTTGAAAATTAATATTGATGGCTCCTCTAGAGGCAATCTTTGGCACACTGGTGTTGGTTGCATTGGCATAAATAGTTATGGAGTGGTGGTGTTTTTCTTTTCTATTTATAGAGGTCAGTACACCATTTAAATTTCTACGGGAGGCCACCGCCATTCTCTTTGCCTTTGGAACGGCTTGTGTACCTTGGATGGAGAAGGATTGTTTGTGAATCTGACTCTCAGGTAGTTATTGACCTTTTAAATCAGAGTTAGTTTGAGGAGGTGAATTGGCAGTTGGTTGTGGTGGTCAAGCAAATAGTTGCTTTGGGCACTACCTTAGACTCTATTGTTTTTTGTCATGTCCCTTGAGAGTGGAATAAGGTGGCTGATGGCTTGGCTAGGTGGGCTTCTGAGCAGATGGGGATCTGGAATGTGGCAGATTGGGACAACCTCCCTGAAGATTTGGCTTTGGTTCTTGAGGATTTGGTTATGGAAGATATGAGGTGCTTCTTAGGTGTATCTTAATTTGGTGTTGTTTTGGTGCTTTTGTTGGGAGTTTTCTCCCCCTTTGTAATGCTTTCCTGATTCAATAAAATTTTACCCTCTTTTTATTAAAAAAAAAAACATTAACCCTATGAGGTTATCTCTCCCTTCTGACAACAAGTCAATCATCAAACCCTAGTTAGTTTATGTTTAAATGTTGAGTCAAGTTAAAAGGAGATAATCCTAGTTAACCTAATTAAATATAGGAGCACTTTTACTACTTAAAAAATGAAAATATTAAACTCACCTTCTAATAGAATCTCTTCTTAAGACTTGTATGCCATTAATAAAATGTTGGAAGTAAGACATAAGATTGGTCTTTAATGTAATATAAATGATTACTTTTCTTAGGGTTAAAACTTCACGTAAAAATATAATGACTTTTAAAATTATTTGTATATAAAATCCATTTTATACATAAATGGTTTTGATTATATATTTATTTTATGAGATAAAAGAATATATAAATTATATAATTGATTAGCTTTAACCATTGTAAAATATTGATGTTTATTTTATTTTGTAATATTTTAAAAATTATGATAATAGCAAGGTAATTAATTTTTGATGTTTTTTCTTATATTATAAAAACTTCATGTGTGTTTGTTAAGAACCTTTATATTAATTTGAAGTTAATTTGATATTTATTGCATTCTTTATAAATACAATTATCACTCAATTTTATTTTTAATATTACAAACATTGCTTTTAAAATTGAGAGGTTATATTTATTAAACTAATGTGCATGTTGTTCTAGCTACCAAAAATTAAGAGCTTATATTTATTACATTTAGACCCATGACTAAAAATTAGATAAACAAATATAAGGCCCATGACTAAAAATGAAATATTTTATTTCCTTAATCCATATACACATTATTGTAGTCATATTTGGTTGTTGAAAAACTTATACTAGCTACATATAATTTGTTTATTTAATTAATATTTATTAATATATTATTTTATTTTGGAGAGTACATTTATCCTTAGAGGAAGTGCCCACGTCAACCTCTTTGGCTCATTTTCTTGTCCAATATCTTCCTTTTCTATAATGAATCTTGTTCCTCTTACGTGTTATCGAATGTTAAATCTACCCGTTGGCCCATCTCATGATTGAGCTTATAATCATTTCTAGAAACTCCTCAAGATTTGACCAGAGCATACCTTTGAGGGATTCCGCGAACCGCCTCCTGAAGGAACTAGAGTGGCCTTTTAGACCATTTCTGTTGAGACTTAATTAGTATAAACAAAAGCGGCAGGGCAGCAAAGTTCTGGCCAAAAAGTTATAAAATAGTTATGTTTTAATTAGTTGTGTTTGATAAGTTTTAGCAACAATGATGATAAAACAAATAAACAAATAATAGTTATAGTTATAAATCATTGCCCCAAAAATGAAATGTACTTATTTATGTGAAGACTAAACACAATTCTTATCTCTGTCTAAAGAAATTTCAATTGAATAGACAAATAAATATAATTTTATGTAAAGAATAAGTAGAATTATTACTCCATCTAAAGAAAGTTTAAATTGAATGAAGAGATAAATTTAAGCTCAAGGTATTATTGGTTTCTCATTATTTGCAATTATTTAAATGAATTCTTGAATAAAAATATTGGTTACAAAATAAGTCTATAAATAAATGACCCATACTTGCTATTGACATTTGCAATAGCAGTCATAACAACGACAGTTGAAACCAGCTCAATATGTACAAGTGGGTCCAATTCTATCATATCCCACACTTGCTTCATTCCAAACACAACATCACCCCCCACAGACCAAACATACAGTACACAGGTTCTTACATTTCACAAATCACATAGAGCATGTTTCCAGATTTGTTCATTAACAATCAACAAGAGGAATAACCTTTTCCAATATCACTTAGTACTTAAAACACAATCAACACTTTTAATGCATTACTTAACTTAACCATGAGTTAGGGAATTCTCATGTAAATAACCCATCAATGTGTATTGGATTTTGTGGTTGATATGATCTAAAAGTGTGTTTTGTGTGGTGTGTGTAGAACTTAGGTTATAATAATAAACTATTGTTCGGATGTTTGTATGTTAGTAATTTTTATTGTGATGTTAGTATTAATATGTTAAGTGGGTACTTGGAAGTTATCCAAATTGGTTGTAGTCAAAGAGGCTGAATATACCCCTTTTTGTAAACTTCTAAAGTTATCCCATGTAGCAATATTATATGGTTTTAACTTTTATCTATCTTAGCATAATTTTGTGTTCCTGGGAATTCCTTGATCCTGCGAGTGGTATCAGAGCACTGAAATGTTAATTTCACAATGATGTTTTAATAATAGCTAATGGTTGCCCCGTGAAGAAATCCATTCTTCTCTTAAGACTTTAGGGAAAGTTTCAGGTGGAAGTCATTAATGTCTTGTTACCCCACAAAGTAGTGCCCAAAGTAGACTTCGTAATTTTTGTAGCACATGGATTCTTGTCACCCCACAATGTAGTGACCAAATGAATACAATGACCAGGAAGCAGACATTAACAAACCAAAACTCCAAACATTACCTATGATTCTAACTGGATAAATCCTGTTTTTCCTAGCAAAATAAAGAAACCTTAAAAACAATACCCAAAACCCTTGTATGAAAGCACTTATTACATTATGAAGTTGGTCAAAGGAAGCCCTCTCAAAACAACAGACCAGAGTGGAGCCAAATCCTTCTGCACAACAATGTCGTCATCCAAGAAGAGTATTTTATCCAGCTTTGGATAAACTTGTGGTAAATAGAATCGAAGATGGTTTAACATAGAGAGGTATTTTGGATTTGGTTACTTCAAATTGGAAAATCCTGCTACAAGAGTAGTTGGATTTTCTACCTTAAAGTAGTAATCTTTCATTGCTACAGATTCAAGCAGCCTAAGAACTGGACAATAAGAAGAATTAAGCCATTTGAAATCATGAATATTTTCAACATGTAATACAGCTTTCCCTGGAGGGTTATTCAAAAACCACATCTTCATAGCCCCAAAATTCAATCTATTTGTAACTAGATGAAATACATGTTTTTCAGGTTCCTGACAAGAAGGAATATGTAGGATCAGTGTCAATAATTGTAGGATTCCCAACAAAAAGGATATCAATAGGCTAGCATTATTACATTTGCATTTAGTATTGTTGAATTAACCACCACAGAAACAACTGGCACATTGTCAGACAATAATTCATAATGATAAGAGGTTAGGGTCTTCCAGCTTGTCTTGGTTTAGAAACTCTCGCTCTTCAAGTGGAAGCAAGTAGTAGTCAATCGTCAATCGCATTGAAAAATAGTTCACACCTTTTGGAATAGTTTTTCCCACAAGTTGACTTAAGAATGTACTATGCTTTTTCAATGTTCTTACTTGCTCCTCTGCAGACTGAAGCATGGCTCGCAGCTTTTTGGTTACAGTAGCACAATCATATGATTTTTCTCTGGCTCTAGAAAGGACCTAACCCATTGCCTTGATTTTTTCAGGTGCACTGAAAAAGTGTGTTACTTATTAAAGAACAATAAATATCTAAATCTCAATTCCCCAAAAGGTAGATAATCCTACATAATAAAATTAAACTCAATGGAAAATATGTTATCTACTGTTGTAGACCTGAAATCTATTTTTACCTGTGATGCAGTTCTGAATCTAAACATGCTTCACCGAAAGCACGTTGGCTTTCCTCACTTCATTTCATCAACTCATCATAAATAGCAAGGCTATTCCTAGACTGTTCAATGCTTACATATACCCGAGCCATAAGAATTTGATCTCTAATCGATTTAATTGTTGAATCTAAATTGTCATTCTCATACTCACGTCTCCAAATGCTGTATTTTCCCAGATATGCTGAATCCAATACTTTAAATCTTATAATAGTTGAGTTTTCAAGGTTAATTATTTCTTCTTCATCCTGACGAATGAGCTCATTCGCTCTTTTCTCCCTTCTTTGCTGTCGCAGTTTCTGCACACAAAGAACTTCCAGTAATTATAATAAATGGACGTGCATCCAAAACATAATCCAATGTGGACAAGTTTGAACAGATTTATAAAAAAATAATCCCACAAGAAAAATGTAAGCGTAAACCAAAAGTGGTTGAGCGATTTATATTTTCACTTTCGAAAGAGAACTACCAAGGTCAAAACCTTGGATGAACAATGTTTAATATTTTAATATGTAAGTCACATCTTGCATGGAAACTATGTAATAGAAAAAGGGCAGAATAATATTGTTTACCTGTCGCTGAGGCTTTGCAGGACTGTCTCCAATTAAATAGTCTGCATTAGCCATTATTCTTGATTAAGCCTAACTTGATGTACAATAAAGAAGCAACTGACAACAATACAGAACCCACCATAGAGTCAACCAATACAATAAGTAACTTCAAAATGTTATATCGAACTTACTACCAATATCATTAGCCAATGATTCATCGTTTAGTGTATTTTCCTACTCTAGTGAGTTCTGTATAACACCCTCTGGATTTTGTTCCACTTCCTTCTTAGAGTAGACACCACTTTGTCCAGAGATGGTATCTTGTTCGTCATGTTCAGTTCTTTGTCTCTGCTATTGGTAAATGGTTAGATACAAATATTGTCCCTATTGGCATCAATCCTGACCCTTTACATTATGCTAACTATTCCCAAATGATCAAAAGTGCAGTTGTTCAAGGTAATAGTAAAAGAGATCGCATTACAATCTTCAACACTCTAATACCTGAAAAGATTATGTCTCCCCAATGTTTATTACATCAATTGGCTTCTCCCACGCCCATGAAGAAGACAAATCTTTTTGGATAACATGATTTAGGTTCAATGGTCCAAAGTCATCATCTGTATGTGCTTTAATGACCTCAATCACCTGTTCAACAAATAGAATTTCTTAGTGTATGACCTTACATAGGATTACAACTACAAATAACAAGATAAATTTGTATACTCACCTTATTGGGAAAGAGATCTTCTATCTATTCTTTGACAGTCAACTTCTAACTGTCTCAAAACATTTTAAATTCAAACCATTGTGATTAACCCCACTAATGAGAAAAAATTGGCACACACTGACCCATTACGTTTTCAGACAGAAGACCCGTTTCATTGACTTAAATAGAAATAAAATACTTGTAGAGTATTTTATGTCTGTTTAGCTATACTAATAACACCACATTAAGCAAAGATGAAAAGATAAATGATAAAGAAATGCTTGAATCATTTGCTTTCACATTGGCAAAATTTATCAGTTAAGTAAACCTGGTAATTTATTCTAACTAAAAAATGGTCTTTAGTGAGGCTTGTTTAGGGGTTTAGGAAGGGGAAATACAAATTTATTTTGATGATTAACATATAGTATTATAGAAAACATTAAAAATATGACAAGCAGTTACCACCAAAAGAAATACAGAGAGAATAACACATCATGAGAGAATAACACATAATGAGGCTCATTTAGGGTTTCAGAAAGGTGCAAATAAGTTGTTCAATGATTTACACATAGAAATAGAACAATCTAATATAAAGTGTAACCTTTAAAAATTAAAAATACTTCCCTCTGATATGTTTCGGAAAGAGGAAATACATTTGTCATGATGATAACAGAAAGAATTATAGAAAACATTAAAAATATTACAAAGAGTTACCACTAAATGAAACACTAAGATAATATAATCAGAAAAAAATAAAGCATACTTTGGCTTGTTTAGGGTTTTTGGAAAGGGGCAAAGGCTTGCAAATAGCATTTAATGACAAATAGATAAACCCAAGAACTCTACAAAATGTAGGGACTCTACCAGCCCCATACGAATCTTCTAATTGCTGCAGAATATCATAATGGTTCAGGGTCATGAACAGTTTAATTCTCGCAACAATGATAAATATAGTGAAACTCATTGAGAATTTAAACAAAAAAAAAAGGATTAACAAGGAAAAAAATAGAAAAAGATAAAACCAGGGGAAAAACAAGGGAAAATCAATGATGACCTCCAAGGAAGCGTTACTCTCTTATATCTCCCCAAACACCTAGCCATCCATCTCAGGCAACGGTAGAATCAGTGGCTTTTTCCCTTGGAAATCTGCAAACACACCAAGCCATTTCCTTCCTTGAACTTGTTTAGTTTAGAATGAAGGATTGTAGTCAAAGTGTATAGGAAATGTAGACATTACGAGGCGTGAGAACGTGTGATGAAAAGAATTGGTGTGCAATTGTATATTCACTCAAGGATAAGGACAGTAGCTGAGCAACATATGATGAAATTAAAGGGGAGTGTTGGAAGTAATTTCTCCCAAGGATAAGGTGTGACTCATTCCACTTATCAAGATAAGATATGGAATCTGACTCACTCACCACTTTACCATATTTTATATGTTAATGTTGTTACTTTCCAAATAAGAAGTTCTTATCTTATCTTCACCACCTTGAGCACTATCTACAGTGATGAACTACCTTTCTGCAACTATAAATAAGGTTTCCTAGAGTTGTAGAGATTATCAGATAGTAATTTGATCATAGATATTTGAACTTTGTAGAATTATGTATCTGTCTTTGTAATCTTGATTAGTCTTGGTAAATATACGATTACAACAACAATATGATAATTTATATGATGTTGCAGTAGCAACCTAGTCATTAGATAAATTTTGTTATGCTCAATATAGATTCTTATTATGCTTTTGTCTATTGTAGTTGTTTATTCTGTTTGTTGTATCTCCCTCCAATCCTTCAAATTGGTATCAGAGCTAGGATAACAACAAAGGGATATGAGGTTTCGTTGTTTGTAGATTGTAGTCAGAGAAGACATTGCTGAAACTCTCACTACCATATCACAGATATGAAGTTGTTCAAAGGAACTAATCCAAAAGAGATCATGACTGACAAGGTTCTACACAGCCACTATATGATGGTAGCCAAACAAAGTGTAGTAAATCAAAAGGAGGAGATCATTTTCATCACAAATTGAAAGCAAGTTGAATATTGTGCTTGTAGTGGTGCCAAGTATATGGGAGCTAGCATATGGAGCTTGTACAAATAAGAAGTTTCCAAAAAGAAGCTATAGCTATTGTTTTTGTGGTGCACCAAGGTCAAAAATAAGAAGGCTTCTTTTCCAAAGAGAGGCATTTAAAGTAGTGAAAGGATAAGAAAAGTTATCAATGGCTTAAAAAAGTATGGTTGAATGTTGCAACATTCTGGATTTGTTTAAGCATGTTTGAGGCTAGCAGAGCCTAGTAGGATTCCTGAGAACCTGCAGTGTGACTCTATGGGAGGTCTAAGAAAAAAAAAATTTCACACCTGAACTGACAATGGACTGCTCACCAAGAAGATCATAGCTTGTAGTTAGAGCATCCCAACAAAAACATGGGATTTCCTAGGTTCGATCTGTAGTATTTGAAGATTTTAGATGTTCAAACATCAATGAAAGAAAATTGTGAAAGAGTGAAGAAATGTGAAGTTGCAAAGATAGAAATTTGAGCATTATGAATGTTGAAGCATATGTGTTCAAAATTAAAGGAGAGTGTTGGAAGTAATTTCTCCAAAGGATAAGGTGTGACTCATTCCAATTATCAAGATAAGATATACAATTTCACTCACTCGACTTATCAAGATAAGATATGGAATCTGACTCACTCCACATAACATAAGGAATCTGACTCACTCACCACCTTACCATATTTTATATGTTAATACTGTTAGTTTCCACATAAGAAGTTCTTATCTTATCTTCACCACCTTGAGCACTATCTACATGATGAACTACCTTTTGCAACTATAAATAAGGTTTCCTAGAGCTATAGAGATTATCAGATAGTAATCTGATCATAGATATTAGAACTCTGCAGAATTATGTATATGTCTATGTAATCGTGATTATTCTTTGTGTATATAAGATTGCAATAGCAATATGATAGTTTATATGATGTTGTAGTAGCAACCTAGTCATTAGTTAAATTCTGTTATGCTCAATATAGATTTTTAGTATGCTTCCATCTGTTGTAGTTGTTTATTCTGTTTGTTGTATCTCCCTCTGATCCTTCATATAGTACCCTTGGCAGGAACTAATAAATTAAGACTAAAATTGTTGAGGTGCATGAACAATAAGCCAAAACCCTCACATCATATAAATTTCTGCCTTAGTAAGCTAAGAAGCATCAAGATATTGGTAGGGAGTTGTGGTGTATTTGTCAGTCAGGGTTAGTTTTACTTTTTTCAACTTGAACTAGAGTTTAACTATTAGTTTTTTTTCTCTTATAAGCTTTCTAATACTAGGGTTTCAGTCAAAAGCTAAATTAGCATATTATTCCTCTATGATTAAAGTAATTTAAAACTATTTGTAAAACGCATCTCACATTCTATCATCCTGTATCAATTTTTAAAGGGGATCTTTAACAAATGCTTGAGATTATTCATATTTGGAAAACTAAAACAATACATCCTCAAAAATGTCATATATAGAAACCTACGCTATACAATATCAAAATGTAGCTTATTTTTTAGAATAAGAAAAATACATTTTCATATTTATAATGTCCTGCAGTTAAATAAAAGAAGAGCCATTATTTCAAGCATGTCAACATCGTCCCTTATCGGGGTGTAAGGGAAACAAATCTAATGTTGTTATATGAGACAGATCTATAGATGAATTCCCAACAGCACCCTTATTCTCTCCTTCTACTTGCATATTCATATATAATGTTCAAAAATCTACCACGATCTTATTCATAAAACACAGAGTCTGCAAGAAAACACAGAATATTTAGAACTGTCAGAAGGCCACTTTGACAATAGAAATAGTGAAGGTCGTTGGGAGACTGAAATACACAATTTTTTAGGGTTAGAACTAAAAGCAAAGAAAACAACAAACACATGAAACCCTAGCTGACCATGTAGTAAACACTACTTACATTTGTTATTCAGTCTCTCTCTCCTCTCATTTTGAAAGCAATAGAACATATTCCTGCAATCCACTATGTCGTAAGCTTTAAGCTGAGCAGTACTGTCATTTATATGGTGAAAGGAGGGTTTTCTGGTTCCACTCATGAAAATGGAATCCAATATTCTCTTTTGGTCATAAGTTTCCCTCCATATTTTGCAAACATGTCTATTGTTTGTGCTCTCCCCAACATTAGCAGATCTAGAATCTAAAGAAAACAAAAATGAAAAATATTCTACTAGAATAAACATTATCATTCCAAAATATTCGCTTATCTTGAGCATATCTTCAATTCAATTACGCTCTTAGGGCCTTAAAATTAAAAACTTACAAGAGTTCCCTAAGAGCATAATTGGATCGAAGATCTGCTCAAGGTAAGCAAATATTTTATTAAAAGAATTTATTTTTCCTTTTTGGGATGATGATGTTTATTCTAGTAAATATTTTATTAATTTTGTTTTCTTTAGATTCTAGATCTACTAATGTTGCAGAGAGCACAAGCAATAGACATGTTTGCAAAATATGGAGGGCATCTTATGACCAAAAGAAAATACTTTTAAAGAAGTAAATAAAGGACTTCCCTTCATTGATTCGTTGACCTGAGGCAAAGACGATAGTAGAGCTATCCATCTAAAACTTTTCCTCAACCACTTCCAAACCTCCCTATTTTAAATCCACAAGCCTCATTTATTCCATGTTTTTGAGGATAATCGTGACACCAATTAGTATCCAATAATAATTTGTGTTTTCCTAGCTTGTGTGGGCCAAAATTTAGTGTATAGGACTCATTTGCAACCTTGGGTGAATGAGTCCCACTAAGGTATTTTTGGCCCTAATGCAAGTTTCACACATTTTTAGAAACTTTTGATTTTTGGTCCCATACATTATGTGTGATGGGACTCATTCTCCACCTTGGGTGAATGAGTCCACTATGACAAAAATTCAAATTTAAATCAAATTTTTGATGGTATTTTATTCTCCTAGATCTAATGCCAGCTTGTAGTGTTGTAATTTTAGGAATTCTTGCATAATTAAGTATAAATAGAACGTTCTTTCACTCATTTTCATCCCCAAGCATTCAAGTATTCATACCTAGCATTTGAGAATTCACAAGAGCATTCAAGGAATTTGAAGGGAAGATTACAAATCATTCTAGAGCATATTTAAAGTTTCATTCATGATGTCAAAGATTGATTGCATCATGTTATTTTAGAGCTAACAATTATGATATAAGGTTTGTGATTCAATCAAGAGCTTCATTCAAGAACTATCAACATCAAGCAAGATTCCAAGTCCACATCCATTTGAGCCATCACTTACATGTTTGTAACAATTTAATTGTAGGGGTTTGGTGAGTTGCAACATTTCCATTTGTTCATTCATCATTCTCTTTCCATATTTTCATTCTATTTAAAGGTTTAATTACCAACAAGGGGTTTGACCAAGGAAAACCCCCATTCACTAACCCCTGCAACATTTTCCCCTCTTCTTCTTTGTGATTTACAAAGCTAGGTTGTATATTTGGCAAGAAGAAAAAGTGGAGAAAAGTTATCAACTCTCTAAAAGTTTTCAAAGTTGTCATCAATCATTGGAGAAACTTGGAGAAGACCTACAGGTGGAAATTTGTAGTTTCAGATCCAGAAACCAGTCAATAAGAGCATAGAAGACCGAGAGGCACAAAATCCACTTTAGAACATCCAAAAAAGTAGAAGTGGACTGATTTGCTACTATTGGAAAAAGAGTCCCATTGCACAGGTATCATCAAGAGTTTTATATATTTGTATACCCTTAAACTTGTTCTTGCATGTTTTCTTAGAAGTTGGATTAATTCGCCTAGCCTAGTGTATGATTCCCAATTAGCTTGAACAACAAAATTTTTAGTGATCCAGAGCTCCAACTTGTCTTCTTCAGTCTTTTAGGTGCATAGTTAGAGTCTCATAGCTTTCTATTGCATTTTATTCACTTTCTTAGGTCATTTAGCGTTTGTTTGCATATCACACTATGTTTTCCAACATTGTCTTTTCCAAGTTTACACTTGGTGGTGAACCCCTCATTAACATCATTCAATCCATATAACCTTCCCTTTACCATAATTCAATCTCCTTTGCATTGAAATATCAAGTGTTTGTTCTTGAGTGAAAGGTTAAAAATTGTCTCTCTCCTTTTAGGATGAAAATCATAGAAGCGAAAGAGAGTCTAAACAATTTTCATCATTTCAAAATGTTATTAGCATCTAAAGGAGTGTTAGCATATTCAATAAGTTCTTTAGGGAATCTTAAAATGTTCCAGAGGATTCACCAGTAGCCTTAACACCTTCCTCTACATCCTTATATTTATCCTTATAACCAGTATTGACTAGTGTCTCTACTATTTTTCATGCATCATCATATGCTTCTTCACCTTTTTTCTCATCTTCATTTCCTTTTTCGTCATCACCTGTGACCTACTCTATATTATCTAGAGGGATAAATGTCTCTGATTAGTCTTGTTTTCACTCAACCTATGTATTAGTTACCAGAAGAGGAATAAGATTATCCTCCTTAACATCATCTTCTCTAGTAGTTGCATTATCCTCAACTTTCTTCTCAACCTCAACATTCTCTTCTATTATATCTTCAAATTTTGAAGGAATTTTTTCCTTTGTATCTCCTTCATTTTCCTCATTCGCATGTTGAGCATCATCCATCTAGACAACATCTTCAACATATTCTTACCTAGTAATTTATTCCTTACTATAAAGAGTTATTCCTAGTTTTATTGCCAAATCTACTTCCTTTTCAACACTCTCCTTCCTCATTTTTTTGAGATCATTTTTATCTCTACCCATAAGGGTTGTTAGCCTTTATTCTTTGTTAGGTTTGTTATTAAATAATGTGGTCAATGTGGCCTTATTTTTCGTGCAGAGTGGAGCACTTATCTTCTCAAACGTATAGTCCTTACATTTGGATTCTTCTTCTATTTATTTCTATCTCCTTTCAATGAAAACATAGCATAATTATGTAGGTATCTATTTTTCTATATTCTATATGTATACTTCAAGAACTATTTGTTTCATGGAAAAATTGGGGGTTTTCATCAAAATGAATTGATCAAGATGATGAACCACTAATTCTCACCACAATTCATGCAATTATGTGTATGATATGATGCAATTAACAATAAAAAATCAAACCTAACTAGTATAGCAACAAAGAGGGAAGTTTTGAGAGCCTACAATAGTGTGTATCTTGCTACAAGAAGGATTTTTTAGGTCACAGAGGACTCATTCACCCCAAGTGGTGAATGGGTCCCAATCAATGCTTCTGGAAAACTAAGATATGGGTTCTATTCCTTGATGTTTGTACCTCCAACTTCTCGGTGCTCAACTGCTAAAATCCTAAAACAAACTCTACAAGTTTGTTTTAGTGTTCTTGCAATATGGATGACAACTTTACAACTTGAAAACTTTCAATTTTTTTCTTCAATCTTGTTCTTCACTTGATCTTAAACCTATGAACCCGCAAACACACATTCAAGAGAAGAAAAACTTGTTGATTGTTAGAGGATTGGGGTTTTCCTTGGTCAAACCCCATTTAGGTAATTAAACCTTGTGATGAAATAATGAAATAGAAGCATGACACATAAAAGATGAAACATGAAATGATGATACCTTCGAATGTATCTTGGAATGTAAATCTTCAAACTAACATGAAGTGCCCATGTAGAATGTAGATATTGATCTTTAATTAGATGTTAAACAATGCTTGCATATAGATCCTCAATGCTACATCAATAACATTAGCTCAATCACATGCTTGATTCCCTATGCCTTTGAAATGATGATATGACCTTGAATTGTTGCAATAAAAATTCAATGATCTACTCTAGAAAGACTTTGAAAAACCATTGAAGTGATCTATAATGCTCTTGTGAAGTATTAGGATGCTCTTTTGAAATCTTAGATTTCTTATGTGAAACAATGTGAGTTAACCTTATATTTATACTAAATCTAAGGATTAACCCTTAAATTCAAATAAACCAGACTAACATCAAATATAGAATTGAAAATAATTAAAATCTCACCACAAATAAATTCAAAAAGGGGTGTCTTAAGTGAGGAGGACTCATTGGCCACTAAAGGCGAAAGGGTCTTAGCACAATTTCTTAGGACCATGCTTCAGGGGGTGAAATAACATCAAAAATACATTTCAAAAATGCCAATAAAGTGGTATCCTATGTGAGGAGGACTCATTTTCTAGTAAAGGTGAATGGGTCCTAGGACAAATATCTAGGACTCTAATTTTTCCAAGTTAAATGTCAAGCAATATCATCAATGGGTGTTGGGATAGACCCTTGAAATATGCAATAAATAAGGCTTAGATTTGAATTAGAAGGGAAGTCCTTTATTTACTTCTTTAATACTCCAAAGATTATTCAAAGGAGGATCACTGGTATCCTCCATTTCCAGATTGGTACTCTCCCTTTTTTTTATCTTGGTATCCCGCTTGCGGTTCGCTCACTTACTAAATTGTTCTGGAAGGGGATTATGGACAAGTTTCAGAATTTGGTCAGTCATTGGACTTCCAGGTGGCTCTCTTTTTCTGGTAGAGTGACTTTGCTAAAGTTTTTGGTTCAAGCTCTTCCTATATAAAAATGTTTTGTTCTCTCGGCACCTTCTAGTTTTATCAAAGATTTCAAAAAATTGTCTAGGCAATTCCTTTGGACTGGCAATCTTCTTCATAGAAAGTGGAGCTTGGTTAAATGGGATGTCATCTGTAGACTGAAGTAGGAAGGAGGGTTGGGGCTTTGAAAGACTGACTTGAATGGGCAAGCTCTAGCTATGAAACTTTATTGGCGGTGGTGCTCTCAGCAAAATCAGTTGTGGGAAAAAATTCTTACCTCAAAGTATCTTGGTGAGGTCGAGAGTGTTGATGTGGCTCGCTTTAGCCTAGAAGGGAAGGGTTCTATGATTTGGTGCACTCTAAAAAGGGGTGCCAAGTTGGTCAAATAGGGGTTGTTCTGGATTTGTAATGAGGGTAAGTGTTGTGCATGTTTTGCACACACGCCCCGATGTAGGTAGGGACCCCCTTTTTTTCGCTCCCGATAGGCTGCTTTGCTCTTGTCTTGTTTTCTGTGCCCCATTTCCAAGCCCAAATTGGTTGTGTTCTTTCAAATGATCAAATCCCCTACCCAAATTCACCTAGTTGGGGTATTCAAATTTGCGGAGAAATGAGGTCCACCGTCCACTTTTCTGCCTTTTGTCTTATTTTTGTTGTTTGGAAACATTCGTGAACCCCCGTTGCTCCCGTTTCATCATTTTTGACTTTGGGGTCAAACTTTTTTGGATCTGGGATGTGTTTGTGGTGCCTAAGTGAACTGCCAAGGTTTCATCAATGTTCCATTAAGTTTTCGTGTTTCCGGGAGTCCGTCCCTCTTTGGCTATTTTGGAAACATCTGTGGACCCCTGTCCGTCCAGTTTCCACATTATTGATTTTGAGGCCAACTTTTTGGTGGATTTGGGATATGTTTGTGGTCCTTAAGTGAATTGCCAAGATTTCGTCAATATTCCACTATGCTTCGGTGGTTCTGGAGCTTCGTCCCTCTTTGGCTGTTTTGGAAACATCTGTGGACCCCTGTCGGTCCGGTTTCCACATTTTTGACTTTAGAGTCACCCTTTTTTGGATCTGGGATGTGTTTGATGTGCTTAAATGAACTGCCAAGGTTTCATCATTGTTCCATCAAGTTTTGATGGTTTCAAAACTTTCCCTCCAGAATTCCCTTCCTCCTTGGCTATTTGGAAACATCCATGGACCCCCGTCCCTCTCGTTTCCACATTTTTGACTTTGGGGTCACCCTTTTTTGGATCTGGGATGTGTTTGATGTGCTTAAATGAACTGCCAAAGCTATCATTGCTTCCATTTAAGTTTCATGGTTTCAAACTTCTTTTCCCTCTAGAATTCCTCTTTCCTCCTCGCTATTTTTGAAAAATCAGGACCCCCGCTGCCTCCCTTAGTTTATTTTTGACTTGGGTCAAATTTTTGGATCTCTGGGATGTCGATAGAACCCTACATGATAAAGCTTGCTTAAAGCTTTGCTGTATTTTATTCCCTTTTCTATTTCTAAATGTTCTGTGCAAACCTCAGTGGATCGGCTCCTAAGCCCAACCCTCCAGCTGTTTCTAAGATTCTCCCATATTCTTTGATCCACGGGCACTTCCTCCCAGCCTTTGAGCCTGCCTCTCATTGTGCTTTCTAGGGATTTCTGCTGCCTACACATATTTTGGAACATCTGATGACCACCTCCCTCTCAGCCTCCGGAGCCTGGCCCATCCGTGGCCGTTTCTGGGATTCCGCCTCTCTGTGGCCATTTTGGAACATCTGGTGGGCAATTCCTTCCCGCCCTCCGGAGCTCGGCCCCTCCATGGCTATTTCCGAGGTTCTGCCTCTCCATGGCCATTTTGGAACATCTGATGGCCACCTCCCTCATAGGTTCTGGAGCCTGACCCATCCGTGGCCATTCCCGGGAGTCCGTCCCTCCTTTGCTACTTTGAACATCTGGGAGCCTTCCTTTTTCCTAGTTATTTTGAACATCTGGGAGCCTGCCTTCTTTCTGGCTGTTTTGGCTTCCGTCCGCTGTCTACCTTTTGGCTTTCCTCCGCCATCTTTCTGCCCTCTAGCGCTCGCACTCTTGAAGCATGCATTAATTTTTATGGCCCAAATGAGCTCCAAGTATGAATATCAAGTTATTTTGATGATGCATGGATAGATCTAGCAGGGAATTTGTAGGTTTGACTGACATTTTCCTTAACTCATGTATAAATGCACTTACGACACTTCGTGTTTGCAGGAGTCAAGAAGCTTTCCGCAGGTCTATCGGAGAGGCCCATTGAGGGCATTGTCCTAGCTTTTTCCAAATGATGACAATTTCTAAGGAGCTTTCCGCCCAAATTAGGGGCCACCAATCCATTAGTGCAAGTCATCGACTGACCTGTTTAATCCAATCAAAAATGTTACAAGTCCACCAAATGGAGGGCAGCCTTCAAATAGTCTCTGCTACAGTAAAAAGGGAAATCAGCTACAAGACAAATCTATTGCAGCACCTGAGCACTAGATGACAAAACAGAGAAAAGACAAGGAATGTATTTTAAAATTGTTGGATAATGAGGGGTAGGTGAAACCCTAATATAATCAAATCTGGACCATTCATTGCAAATTGATCCTATCCATTCATTTGGGCTTTGGAAAACTATAAATAGGGGCTTGCCCCTCATTTGTAAGGGTTGGAGAGTTGTTGTAAAGACATTCTACAGCAATAAAGAGTAACATTGCATGATTTATGGGTGTTTCTTTTGAGTTTCCTCTTTATGTATGCATGGTTTAACTTCCCTACTAGTTTAGGTGTTAGTTTCTTGAATGGAAGTGGTGATGGTGTTTGCTGTTTTAGTATTTGATGAACTTCCAGCTCATGCTCTTTGTGGCTCATTGATGATGAATCACTTTGTAAAGCTAGTCTAAACCTCTTTCCTTTATTGTTGCAACTTAATTCGATTGCATGTACATGATGTGTGTATGTGATATGAAAATCTATAGCCCTTAGAAGATTGCACTGGTTTTGTGTAGCTATAGGTTTCTCTTGGTCAAGCAAAACTCAGTTTAGGAAGTCTGTCTACTTTAGCAGCCACCATTGTTACTGTTCATTCGTAGCTTAGGATTAGAATAACTTTATTAACCCTTCTCCTTTTGCTGTTTCTTTAAATCGTTGGTTAGAGTAGGACCCAAAACATCACTATGAAGCTAAATTAGATGAACTTGATAAGTTTCAACTTGCTATTTTGAGTGGACAACCACTATTCATTCACTTCCAATACTTTGAAACTGCATTTGCAAACCCAACTTCCATGCTTTGTAACTCATCCGTAAGACCACCTTGTGATTCTAGCAAATCAAATCAAACAACTGAGATATTCCAAGCACTGTCAAGACTTGACATTAGAGACTTTGGGATAGTGTTCTGCAATCTGATTGTGGAATATTGTCTTTCAAGAGAGGTAGTGCACCTATGCACTACCTGTGTTGAAAAGTACATAAAAACACATCAACAGAATTGGCACTAGAGGGAGGGCTGACACATTGGGAATGCAAAGCTGAAGGTTGGAAGTGATTCATTTTATGCCCTCCTCCTCCTAATGCCATCAACAAAATTGGTGCTAGAAGGAGGGCATGACAAGTTGAGGCTACAAAGCTAAAAGTTGGAAATCAAAAAGTGACCTTTCAAGAAGAAATCTGAGATAGGGAGATCTCTTTCAATGCTAAAAATCATAAAATTTTGAAGGCGAAAGAAGTTGAGTCAAAATGGAGTAGCATGCACAAATTGACATCACTCAACTGCATGCAAATTTGAACAAGAGACTTAAGAAGCCATTGCAGGAATTCACGTTGGCAGACAGATGTCGGATCCATTGCACTCATAGGCACAATGAGTTGGGGTGTCTACCTTTTTTTAGCAGAATTGAAAAAGGTCTTACAAGGAGAAATCCTTTCTGGGAAATCTATCTACCTTTAGCCCTTGCAAACCTAGAGGAAGAGTTGACAACCATGGTAGCCAAGGCATTCAAGGAGCTGATTCAGGAACATTTGAGCAGCAAGGATGGACCAAAATTGGAGGAAGTACTAATGGTAAGTTGGTGTAGATTTCACAATGCACCACATTCAGAATTTATGTGTCCATCATGTGACAACATCATTGCTCAAGCCAAGGGTTGTTTAAACAAGTTGGAGCAGCCAACTCCCAATGAAGAGAAGTTATCCCATGAGGCAAAATAGCTATTAGCATCTGGAGGATAGCACATTGAAGATGAACCAAGAAATTTGATACAAGTTGATGTTGGAGTAGCAAACATCGAAGTTGAAAATCAGGAGGAAAAGACAAATTTCACTAGGACAGCAAGGTTCCTTGGTGAAAATCTAATTGAAATTAATTTAGAAGGCCTTCCCTCCACCAATCAAGGGCAGTCCTCCACTATAGAAGAAGAGCAATTGGTAGGTGACAATGAACCAATGAAGTCTGCAGCCGTGCATGTTGGGACAACCAATGAAGATGCTGAAGATCAGGAAGAAGAGGAGGCTAAAAGCCTTGGGGAAGCAGAAGGAGATGGTAAAAGCATAAGAAAAATTAGATTGGAAGACCTCTCCATCTATAATGATAGCGACCGAGAATCTAAAAATGCAGATTTGGAGGAGTGGGAGCAACCACTCACTACGGTTGTCTACCATCATGCTTCTTTTTCAATTGATGAGGAGGACCCGATCATGGATAGATATGACCAGTTCGTCTCTAAGTTGGCAAATGATTGGTCAGAGCTAAAATACCAAGTGGACTTGGAGGTGTTGTTGCTACCGAATTGGTGCAGACTTCATAATTTATCACACTCTGAATTTGTATGTGAGCTATGCAAAGAGGCCATCGAACAAGTTAGAGGACAAGTGAGGTAGGCAAGTACCCGACCTCCTCTACTTGCTGCCCATATTGAAGTAGAAGACCAAGAGCCAGAGCCAAGTGACAACGTGGCTAAAGGTGGACCTCAAGAGGATGTTGGGATAGTAATAGAAGAAGGACAATAGTATAGGCTCAGACTTCCGAGTGATGAAGTAGATCAAGTGGGAATGCTGTCCACCAGTCATCAAGAAGTTCTTCCTCTTGAAGAGCATTTGCACACCATGAATGATAGGCTTTATGCTGAGCCTTGGAGGGAAATTGCGTAGTAGACTTTGGTCCCCTTGATGAGGTTCCATCAATTGATGACTTCTTTCCATTGGGTGCTGCACTACGGAGGTATGCTCATGCCAAGGAAGAGCACATCCCAGAAAACGGTAGCGATGAATACATACTCCTTGAGCCCCCGAACGATGATGCACTAGAGTTTCCAGATTGGGAGAGGAGCTCCTTCTCCATTTACAATGATAGTGAGCAAGAGGAAATGAGTGAACGTCATGATGAGATGCGTGAACAACAAAAAGAAGAAGACAAAGGCGGAGGTCCTGAAATAGTTGCTAAAAGAGATGAAGCACCTGACCAACTACAAGATGCAACTTGTAGCCCTTTTTCCATGATCGTTGTTGATCTTCCCTCATATTCAGATGGCTGCAATAGGATAGATTCATATATGTCATCATCCCATAACACTAAACTTCATGAAAATAAGGCTGACACCTGGGAAAGGAGATGGGACAGCATGCTGCCCCTTGAAGACAACAATCAAGAAGAGGTTTTGGCAACGGAAACCCATGCAGATGAGGTGTACTTCCTCCAGGAATAACCAGTGGAGGTTGTGGGTCCCATTGGTGGATTGGAAGAGCTGTTTGATGCCCTGTCCTCTCAGCCTTATGCCAGCTTAATGTCTAAAGTGTTGCACCCTCCACCGTGCCCGCCTGAGGCTGCCAATGCAAGGATCAACAATGTTGTGCTTGCTCTTGATTGTCTAACGCTGCCACCTCTGTGTGACGACATCCATGTTTTATCCTTCCTTACCCCTATTATTTCTCATAATTGCACTTATTATTTTGATTATGGGAATGAGGGAAAACAAACATGTTTATGGATTAACCATGGGTTCAACGAGCCTCCTCAATTGCTAATTTTTTGTGATGATGTGAATTAATTTGAGTGCTGCAATGTTGAATTTCTTTTTTTAGAATATAAAGACAAGTTTGCATGGTTAAGAACGATAACGATTGCCTGTTTGCTCATGCATGCATTACGAAATCTAATGAATGTTAATGTTGGTTTTTTGTGCCTGAACATAGTGCTTTGTAAATATCTTTGTACATAGCTCATTTTTGAGTAGTATAGGTTTCCTATAAATACTCCGCTTTCGTGCTTTCCTTAGGTTAGTTGGTTTGAAGTAGGTTTCTTGCTTCGTTTTCTTTTTGTTTTCTTTCACTTTGCTATTGCTTTGCTCGGGGTCCCTCTGCTTGTAGCTAAGCACATATGTGTGCACAACAACCATACTTATCGCCTGGGGTTGTTTTATGTATTTCTTTGTCAAACTCTAATCAAGTCTTCAGAGTGGATGGTGAAGGTCTTTTGTTAGTGTCAAGTGATCTGGGTGTTTGATTCAAAGAGGATAAGTTGTTGGTTTAGTCTGACTCTGACGTATTCTAAAATCTTACAGCTCTTACACATCTTAAGAATTCGACAGTCACTATAGAGCCTTTTGTGAAGTCTAGTTAAGTGAAAAATCTAAAATTCTGCTCTAGCGCCACTGTGATTCTAAGCCCTGAGTGCTAGCTTTAATGCTTGTAGGTTGAAATAAAATAGCTGAAAAGA
>VDFB02006784.1:0-29947 GCA_007258455.2 Sequoia sempervirens | reverse complement strand
TTATCAAAAGGGGCGACTATGACCTACGGATATAGTGGCATTTCATCTGACTTAGTTGGTCTTCCCATTCGCTGACATCTGTCACATTTCCTTGTATAGGCCACAACATCTTTGTATAATGTTGGCTAATAGTACCCTATTGTAAGAACCTTCATTAATGTTCTTTTTGCTACAAAATGTCCTCCACATGGTTCATCATGGAAAGCATGCAAGATATCATAAGTCTCATCTTCTCTTACATATCTTTGCATCACTTGATCAGGTCCAGTATAAAACAGACAATTTGTAATCCATGAAAAATTAAAACTTTTCTTTATTAATAACTTCTTTTCTTTTGGAGAAAAGTGAGCTAGTATTCTGTTTGCTGTTAGATAATTGGCAATGTCTGCATACCATGGAGTATGTGCAACAATGGAGAACAAGTGTTTATCTGGAAACCTATTATCAATGACCTCATGTTCAACAGGTGCAGTTGATTGAAGTTTTGATAAAAAGTCAGCTACAACATTGGCTTTTCCTGGTTTGTCAATGATTGTAATGTCAAATTTTTGTAACAACAGGAGCCATCATGCCAACCTACCAGAGATGGCAGGTTTGTTCATCAGATACTTAATTGCTGCATGGTCAGTATGGACAAATATCTGGTAACCTGTGACATAATGCCTGAATGTATTCAAAGCATACACTACTGCAAACAATTCCTTTTCTGTAACAGTATAGTTGAGCTCAGGACCTTGAAGGTTCTTGCTAATAAAGTAGATAGCATGCTCAATTGAATTTTTTTTTTGACTTAATACTGCTCCTAGACCAAAATCAGAGGCATCAACATGTATATAAAAATGAAAATTCCATTTTGGACCTTGAAGAACAGGGGCTTTAGTAAGCAAGTCCTTTAGTTGCAGGAAAGATTTTTCACAGGCTTCTGTCCACTCGAATTGAGAATCCTTTGTTAATAGGACATAAAGTGGGCTTGCAATTTTATTGAAATATTTTATAAACCTTCTATAATACCCTGCATGGCCAAGGAAACTTCTGACATCTTTTTGTTTTGCAGGAGTTTGTAAATTTTAAATTACTTCAATTTTAGTAGGATCGACCTGAATTCCATTCTTTGAAACATGATGACCTAGAACAATACCTTCTTCCATCATTAGAAAACACTTTTCACTATTTAGAGACAAATTTTTCTCTCTCAAGACCTTCTCAATACCTTCATAAATTCACCGCTGCTTCTTCAAACAATGTGGTAGTGAAATCATCCATATAAATCTCCATACATTCATGAGATATAATAGAAGATAATACCACCGCTTCGAAATATTGTCAAGACAGATAGACCAAAAGGCAAGACCGAATAAGCAAATGTTCCCCATGGACAGGTAAAAGTGGTCTTATCTTGATCTTCAGGGGCAATTTTTATCTGATTGTACCCACTGTAACCATCCAAAAAGGAAAAATATCTTTTGCCAGACAATGAGTCTAGTACTTGGTCTACAAAAAGTAATGGAAAGTGATCTTTTTTAGTGGCATTATTCAACTCTCTGTAATCTACACACACTCTCCATTTGCCACCTTTCTTGGAGACAATGACTAATGGAGAAACCCATTGATTGTCAGAGATTGGATAAATAAAACTAGCATCAAGCAACTTTTGAAGTTCACTTTTAACAATTTCTCTAAGTGCTGGATTTACTCTTCTTTGAGGTTGTTTAACTGGTAAACAATCTTCTTTAATATAGATCCTGTGAGTACAAAATCGAGGATCTATCCCTTGCATGTCCCCATATTCCCATGCAAAAGCTTTATGCTGTTCTTGTAGCATTTTTAATAAGTCAGCCTCTTGAGATTGTGACAACTTACTATTGGCATTCAAACAATGACCTGGAGACAATTCTATCTGCTTCATGAGATTACTCATAGAATCTACAAGTGATGTTTGTACCTCTTGTGGAAGCAGGTTATGAAAAATTACAGGAACTTTAGGCAGTGAATTCTCAAAATTTGGTTGCTACAGGAAACATTGTAGATGGCTACCACTTGGATCAGATGAACTACCTGTATCAGAATTAAATTGCAGAATTTGGAAAAACAAGGCATCCTCACTTTGAAGTTGTGAGAATGGATCATTTTGAAACATCATTAATTGAGCCAAGGAATTGGCTTCTTCAGTTTCTTCCCCCACATCTGGCCAAACAGGTTGGGACAAATCTGGTTGAGGTCTAGTAGGCGGATACAGAGCCAATTTCTTTGTGGACTGTCAATTAGAAATGGTCATATCTCTAAAACGACATCCTATAAAAGCATCAGTAGTTGCTAACCATGGTCTACCAAGGATAACTGGATACCCTCCTAAAGTTTCCTTAACTGATAATATTGTAAAATTAGCAGGATACTCCCAAGATTCAAGAGTGACAATTACATCTTCCACCATCCCATCAGGTTTAACTGTGGAGCTATCTGCAAGCTGCAGAACTGTGGGTGTAGACCTAATGTTTGAAATATTCAAGGAGTCCATAGTATGCTTTGTCATGACATTAATGGCAGCACCAAAATCAATCAAAATATTTTTTTACAACTTGGCCATTTATATGTATCTGCACTACACGACTTCCAGGGTCAATATACTTTGGAATGACTGCATTTCCCAACATTATATCAGCCAATTTTCCTAAGACATGAATTGTTTGAGGATCATTTTTCTTCCATCTAGGCTTCTTCAAACATGCCTCTTTAATGACTTTTCCAAAAATAGGAACATCTTTGATAGCCTGAAATAAGGGAATTTGAATTTGTACATTTTTGAGCTAATCCAGAATGTCAAAAGTGGGTTCTTCCATGGATTTAAATGCAGTACTTTGCAACCTCTGAGGAAAAGGTGGGTTTTTTTTATTGTGCAAAGTAGGCTCCTTAGAAACCGTATCAGGTATAGGCATATGCTCATTAGGATTAGCGGGTGTAGTAGATTCTTTAAGAGGAGAATCTAATATTTCAGTAATTAGAGGGGGTTTTGGAGCAGGTAAAGTGGTTCCAGACCTCAAATGGATGTCATTAACATCTAAGGCATAAGCTTGATATTGGTTAGCTTCGGCAAGATACGTAGGCTGCTGTGGCTGCTGCTGTTGCCTATTATTGGGATTTGGCATCGGCTGGGTAGGCATAGGCATTTGCTTTGGAGGGCCAGGATTTGTGGTAGTTGATGCAAGAGGTGGCATGATGGCCTGCGGTTGTGGCTGTGGAAGCTACAGGAATCCAGGGGACTAGTTTTGCCATTGCTATGGGCCTCTCCATTGATGATTTTGTTGCCAATTTCCTGAAGGTGGGGTCCATTGCCCTTGTGGCTGCTGCCAACCTCCTTGAGGAGATTGCCATTGCGGGTTCTGATAATTAGGCCAACTTGATTGAGGTGGATTCTAAGGTGGTGGTGGTCCATATGCATGTTGCTATTGGTTATTATAGCCAAAATAAGGATTACCAAAAGTTAAAGGATCTTGAGGCATACCTTATCTTTGGGCCCATAGTCTCCTTTGTGCAATAAAGAACACTTGATCATCATCACCTTCTACTAGCTTGAAGTCAGTAGGTAGTTGCTTAATTTCCAAATTAGCGACCACCTTGCATCTGCAGTCATGCTTCTTCTGTCTGCAGTATGGGCAAAACTCAGCCAAAACTGCCTCAGCTTCCTCATGTTTCTTCTGAGCTTGCATGGTGTCCAGTTGTGTAGCCATATTATTAATGATATCCTACTTGAAGTCAAATAACAAATTTGTTATCTCCATCCGAGAAACTCCACCAGAAGAAGACTTCCCCACTGTAGCATGATGACCTCGATCTTTCTTAACTATTGCTCAAGAGTAGTTAAGACATATTTTCTTTATATCATTCCAAGACAGTTGGGCTATATCACCTCCTCCCATCAGGTCTAGGGCGTCTATACAGGCATCACTGATTCCCCTTAGAAAGAGTAATTTCTGAGAGTCCTCATTGAGAGTATGGTTTGAGTTCCTCTTTAGTGAAAACAAAAATCTAGAAATATAATCTTCCAGATTCTCATCCTCCTTCTGCTGAATTCAGAATATGTCATCACCTTTGTTGGCACTCTTACAATATTTCTTATACTTTTCAAGGAATTTCATTTGCATGGCCGCCCAACTATCTACAACACCTCTTTCCAGACTCATGAACCATTTGAGAGCTCCTTCCTTCAAGGTGGAAGGAAATAACTTCAATTTATGAGCGTCTGTGTTGTAGTCATAACTGCGATAGAGGACATCAAATTCAAACAGAAAAGTTTCTGGGTCCTCCGTAACCAGGCCATAAAACTTTGGAAGCAAGGAAGAGGGAATGTTTTTAAGATTTTCAGTATCTCTCTGAGGAACAATGGGAAACTCAAATGTAGGAGGTGGATTATTAGGTGGATTATTTTCCATGTTTGGTTGCTGGAATAACAAAGTGAATGGATTTTCCTCAGGTTTGTTGTCAGTTGAGTCAAATGGTAGTTCAATAGGTTTTCAGGGAGGAACCTTCCCAGTGCGTCTCTTCTTCTTCTATGCATGCAATACGATGAATGATTTGAAAGATTTTGAAATTTTTTGACTAACAAACTAAACTAATGCTAAAAATGACTTTTGACAAATTCCTAGCTGGACGCCATCCCCGACAACAGCGCCAAAAATGGCTGTGCCTATAAAAGGATATGAAAATCACAGAAAAACCTTTCCTGAGAATTGGACATTCTAATAGGTGACTAATACCTCTTTATGGACATTCATTTACTTGTCAAACTAGGGGACGTATACTTTAAATGGCGCGGCAAAATATATGCACTAAGAACTAGTTTCAATCAAGACTTAGCGAAAATAAATACTGGAAAAGAATTCTATCCACGCTATAGAAAGGTGATGCAAAGTTCTTTAACTCAACTATGATTTGATTAAAACACAAACCATAACAGCTACGACTGAAACACAAACTATGAACTGGCCTTATGCTGCAGGAACAGGCACAGGGATGGATTCTCTATGCTACAGGAGCAATACAAGACTGAGTTTGTATGAAAACTTCAAAGATGAAAGCTAACTAAAGATCAATAGAAAAGAACAACTAACTAACTAGCTACAGATACTTACTAAGTGGGCCCCCTTAGCAAGCATCTACTGATTACACAGGTGCTGAACTCAGAACTTCATCAAACTTTATTCATGAAAATAAAATGGTATACATTGCTTTGTTGATATGGAAACTAACAACAAATTCTATCTCTTGTCAAATAGACTCTGCTTTTCATTATCATACTGACTCTTACATGATATCTGCTATCACTATGTTTCTATCTTACTCTAACTATCATCTCCCTCTCACTCGCGCAGGAGGATTACTTTATTTAAAATTAGGAGAGCAACTAACTAACTAACCCTATCAAAGAAAGACGTGGAAGTAAAGTGTATCCCAGAATCAAGGAACAAACTTCATAAATGAATTTATGCGTTCAACCCGATCTGGAGAGAATCTAGCGCTCCACTCTTTCCAGATTGACTGTCATTAAAAATCTTTCCCAACGGTTTCGGTCAAAGAGTCTTCATCAGAGCTTCCTCGAAGTCGTACAGGAAATGGACTTTACTACAAGGCCAAGATCAGCTGCGCTTGACTCGATCATTCTTCAACAACCTGCGAAACAAAAGGTAACAGGTGCAAAAGAAAAGGTGTATGGCACATACACAACATCCGTTCATTAATCACACATTTAAATCTATTTCATCATTCAAAAATTGTATGTGATATACCAGAAATTTAGGGAGTCAACGGGGCAATAAATGTAATCAAGTCAACACAATAAGCTGTAGGAATATGAAAGTATTTTGCTATAGGATATCCCCATAAAAGGTTTCAACAGAGTTTAAACAGCCGCAAATAACAAGAGTAAAGTCATTAAAAGTTTATCATAATATCCAAACTTATGAACATATTTTAAGCTCATCACCTGCCAATCACAATTTCTTGAGTAATTTGTTAAATCGTTTTAACAAATCCATTTTGTGCATATCCTACAAACTTGCATTTCAAGATATGATGCCACTCTGAGGCATTCTATTAAACAACTCATGTTCCTTACATGTGCGTCTGCATTTTTTTTGCATGCATGCCTACCTAAATGCTTGCACCATACCATGTTTGAAGTATCTTTGCTTGGGCAAGAGGGATGTTAACATTAGTAGAGGAATTTGGCTTTGCATCGTCCATTACATTTTCTCAAGTTCTAGTGTCATTTGTTAATCAGTTAACGTGCCTTTCCTATGTAGGTTCCAATGCTTCTTTGTGACCTTTTTCTAAACTTTCATGTGTTTGTTAACGCTTCCACATTTTGAATTCTTATACCTAGTTTCGAAACCCTTTTTTTGGTGTAAGCAAGAATGCCAGGAAAGTTGTGAAATTTTCTTTTTGGTTTCCCAACTCATCTTAATTGAAAGTTACTAAAACCTTACCGACAAATCTATGTTGAGCATATGGTACAATCAACAAATTTAATGAGATGTCATTCCTTGATATAGTATGCATAGTCTTGTTTAGGTTTCACATTTTAATTTTATGAGGTTGTATCCTTTAGTGATATTCTATTAATAAGTTCATGTGACTCATTATAGGCCAACAAAGATAGTTGCATCTTTGGAATTTGGATAATTCTTCTATCTATAAGTATCCAATTTTGACTATATTAATGAAGAGGGAGTTTTGACTATTAAATCTTTATTTTAATGATGATAAATTTTCTTCACGATGACATTTAAGTTAAACTTAAATGAAAAGGAACTTTGCTATGATTTGTTAATGGTACAATTATGTAGTAAGTGTGTTTAATATTTTGAAAGTATATACTTTAAGATCTTAATTATTGTACAATGTTAAAATCATGTATATTGTAGCAAAGGAGATTAATGTCTCCACAAGAATCTTACTTTAAGAATCTAATTATGATAGTAAGATGAGATCATGAGATTAATATCTTTTATTTCTACTTGAATATTTTAATCGTTGTAATATAATGAGATCATGCAAATGAGATTATTATTTGAAGTATTTTACTTTAAGATCTTAATTATTGTTGTGATTAAATATATTATGGTAACTATGATTAATGCTTTGAAAGACAATATCAAGTTTCCATCGGCGTCAAGTTCTAGGTTTTCACATTAAGAATCTATTAAATTTGATAGAGTGGATGATTAATGTTCCTTATTTTAATGTTGATGTGAGATTAATAATGGTTGAATTCTATCTAAAGAATACCAATATTTTCTTGCATAGCGGTGGTTATTGCTACCCCATGGCAATGGTCGAAGGTATCTTGTGGTGGTGCGGTATAGTCACCGCCACACTGCGATGGTGTACGAGGCTTGGTATAGTAGATTAGTAGATACGTCCATACCATGAGATGCTAGTTTGTGTATAGCAGTGTAGTGGTGGACGGTGGATGACTGGATGTCTTTTGCAAGACAATGAGTTATTGACAGTTAAACAATTAATGTTGTTGATGGAAAAATAGAGATGGTTATTGTGTAGTAATATTTTACTTATTGCTTTTAGTATTTTGATTGTATTCTTTTGTTTTAATCATTTATATATTGGTCTCCTTTTTGTTGGCTTTGATGACTTGTAATGATTATTATGTTAAAGCTTTGAAAGAAATTCCTCATCCAAAGCTCCAATTCACACACAGGAAGGAAGGATGCTTTCAAAGGTTGAGGAGTTGGGCTCTACACCCACTGGTTACATTTTCTTACATATTTAATTTCTTGTTTCATGTGCCTCCAAATAGGTGCGCCAAATCCTTGAATGGGATTAATATAGATTTATTTAGCAAGCAAAAGAGACTAATTCTATATATTTTTGCTTTATAATTCATCCCAATGTTGATAACGATCAATCTAAGCTTTGAAAAATACACAACATCATTAACTAATAAGTTCTTAAAAAATGTTATAAGAACTTATTAGTTAATAATGATGTGTATTTTACAAAGCTGAGATTGATCGTTATCAGCATTGGGATGAATTATAAAGCAAAATCATATAGAATTAGTCTCTTTTTCCTACTGAATAAATCTATGTTAATCCCCTTCAAGGATCTGGTGTACCTATTAGGAGGCACATGAAATAAGAAATCAAATATCTAAGTATATTTTAGAATTTAAATATTAACATATGGCTTTCTTTGGGCAGATTAGTGGCAACAAGATCCATATCTCCCTGTTGATACAACATCTTCAGTCATAAGGTATCAGATAGTCCAGTCAACGATTCAATATCAATAACATACTAATAACATCCAAAGCTATTTTTTAGCTTTAATAATATTTGTCATTAGAATTGGGCCATATGTACTTGGAGTATCCCCTACAATAGGATTTTATTAGTCTAGCCATAAAAAAATTCCCTTAGATTTTCATGTATGTCTAGCAGGGCACTTGTAACTACAACATATGGCAAAAAAAATCATGTTTTTATGCTTTGATGGATGTCCCTTCAAATATCTGATGTAGTGCACATTATTATAGTGCAAGCCTATTTTTTAGATTGTTTCATCTAGCATCACCAATATTCTCCACAAGAACATTGTCCCTGTTTAAAATGATGGAAATGGTTCACATCTCTAAGAAAAATTTCTCTTGCAACAATCTTGGAGATGAATTTAGATGCAGTGTGAAAATCAAAACATACTTGAAGGTTCTTAACAACTCTAATAGTTGTACCAGGGGCCATGTTTAACAAACCAAATGCAATTGCTAACTTTTCACTATGGTGGCAGATAAATGATTCTTTTTTCTTGTATTCCATAGAATTAAGTAAAAGTCTTGAATCTAGAAATACCCTGCTACCTTCATTTTCCAAGCCAATTTCTCCAATTTTGCATAGCTCTCCCATGTTTGTGGATGTGCTTTCTCTCCTACAATTTTTTAATTGATTTATCTTTCTGTTGTGTTTGGATTTACTTTTGTAAACTTGCAATATACAATGCACTTTTATTCTTTCTAAATTGAGACTAATAGTAATTTTGTTGGTTGTATTGAGGCACAACTTCATTCATGGTGGAAAAGGTAGACCCTGTTGCTCATATCAAATGACACGTTGCATATAAAGGAGGAAAGATTCTAGCTGGGTTATTATTGACTGCATTGAAGGAGAGAGCTTCATATATGAGACACGATAATCACTCTCCTTCTTGGATTTTACACGTTACAGCTTGCTCTGGGAAGATTTCCTAGTTGTAGAATTTTTAAGAGATGAAATGGGCATGAGCTTGCATTGAAGGGCTCCAAGCATGCATTTCCACCATTGCAAAAGTTTTTTTGGCGAAGTTTCTTTCTTGCAGTCATTTTTGTGCAATATTGTAACTCAGATTTTTAGTCTTGTGACTGAAAATAAAAATTGTAATACTCTATTTCTAAGTTGTAACTAGAACACCTTTCTTTTATTAATAAATTTCATCAGTTTTTCCTTCTTAATGGTTGTCTTATTGTGTGCAATTGATGATTGCTGTGTATTTATGTGTTTTATGTTTAAATCCTCAAATATCAGTTAATTAAAATGACTAAATATACTACTAATTGATGTCAATTAATAATTAAACTGACTAAATATACTACCAACTGATAGAAATAAGTGAACATTGAATAAATATAACTAAATATATGACCTATGTAATAAAAATGCCTAAATATACTACCAATTGATAGAAATCAATGAACAGTGAATAAATATGACTAAATATATGACCTGTGAAATAAAACTGACTAAATATACTACCAAATTGATCAAATTGATGACTAAAATTAATGACTAAATACACTACCAATGGATGGAAATCATTGAATAAAAATGACTAAATAAGTGACCAAATTATAGCAATCAAAACAACCAATAAATGACTAAAAATAGTTTAGTCATTAATCCAATTGCATTATAAATGATTGGAAATAAACTACCAATGGTCATGTGACCATGCTCAGTCATTTATAAGTAGTTTTTAGTAGTTTTTATAGTCATATATTGTTGTTTTTGTACTAGTGTCTCGAACATATGGTGGTTCACACAAAAATAAAAGCCATAAAATAATCAACATAAAAATCAAGAGGAAACAGTGAAGGTGAAACATTGATCTCACATTAATAAGATGCAAATAGGAAGGGTACTACATTTGGTCTCTACTCAAATGAGGAGGGTCATTAAAGCTTGAATGAAAGCCATAATTCTAAAATTGGAAACTATTCAATACCTCCTTTGTAATGATTGTGGCTCACAATCATATCACCCACTAGTTGATGTCATAGATCTTAGTTGGCTTGACAAGTCATCTCCACTTTAAAATGATACAATGTGGCAAAGAAATCATGTTTTTGTCTCGTCATGAAACCCTGGTCAAGATTAAGGATGGATCTTATTGTCAATAATTAAGAAATTTCTAAATATTTATGACCTAGTTAAATCTATACTCTCTTGTAGATTTAGTACCTTTTTTTTCAAATTAATATAATGTTGGTCTATAATTATTAATGGATACCATTTTGTAGTTAATTACCAAGGCCTTTTTGTAAGGAGAAGTAAAATATGATAGGGATTTAATCAAACTATGAATTAACAATATGCATGTAGCCAATTATAATTGGAGTCTATTTTGTCATGCAGGATATTAGTATTTTGGGTCTATGATGGCAATAAATGGCAGCATCCATTTTATCATTTATTATGTATTATTATTTTGGTATCTTATCAAATAGCTTTTGTAGTACATTTTTGAAATCATAGTATATGGTAGATGAAACTTACCCCTCACTTTAATTATAAAAATATATTATTGTGATATTGCCCTTTTTTCACAAAAGAAAACAATTTAAATAAATGTAAATTAAATTCAAATAGCTTTCTTAGTATAATTTTTTTTGGAAAAGACACTACATCGAAACCAATTTATATGAATATTTGTATACTATAAAATTATTCATATTATTACAATTAAAAAATAGATGCTTCTACAATAGTCAACATTAAAAGTATTAATTCTCTAAAGACTACAACTAGGGGTCTCTTTGTTTTAAATGAGAAAGCCCTTAATTGGACGAGTAAACCTCTTGACTTGGGTGAGTTAGAGAAAGTGATTGATGAGATCAATTGCTCGAACTAGGTGGAGAAAGCTGAGGAGTCTACTCCAATGTTGGAGAAAGATGTGCAAGTTGGGTCGTGTCTTAAGACAAGGAGCAAGACTAAAAAGAGAGTTGTTGTGTCTTTGGATGAGCTTAAAGATGTCGTGGATATGCAGGAGGAGGTCATTAAGGAGAATATGGCCTCGGTGAATGTCTTGGATAAAATTTCGTAGTTGATGCTTTCCTTTTTGTTGGATCAACTAGGTTGTTGATGTTTTTGTTGTTGTTCTGCTGATGGGTTCCTTATGTTTTATCTTTTGTCAACATTTTGGTTTTTTGGGCTGCTGGTTTTTAATGCTTAGTTTCTCATGCAAATTTTCATTTTTGTAAAGGGTTTCGGGGCCCCTTCAAAACCATTTTTTCCTTATCAAAAAAATTAAAAGTATTATGATTTATAAATTCTTAATCAAACACTTAGAATTTACAAAAATTAAGAATCCAATCACAAATTATTTATGTAGTTATTTTTTTGATTGTCATTATTTGGTTCAATACCTTTAGCTTCAATGGTGATAATGTAAAGTATTTCCTTTTCAATATCTTTCATAGTGATTACCTCTTTTTCTTCTTCTACAAGCAACCCATTCATATTAAAACCAACACCAATTGTAATGCATTTTATATTAAGTGGTTGTCCATTATATCCATTACTTTTCTTCCTCAAATTTTTTACCCACATAGACAACCATGTTCACATAATCAAATTACATTGAAATCAATAACCTTTTACAATAGCTCAAGTTTAAGTAGTACTATGCCAAAATTGTGTAGAACACCCCATCCACCAATGGTTCTTTTCCTATTGAATTTTCTTCTAATGAATGCCCTTTGAAATCCCTGAATTTGGATCATCATCAATAACCCAATCTCAACAAGACTCCCTCTATCTCCATTCCCAACAAATCTCTCTATACCCTTCACATGAAACCATTCCACCTCTCACCAAGCCCATTCTCCCCCACTTCACTATCTTAAAATGAAGTTTCTTTGAATGAAGAGTCCCTAAAAGACATAAGAAATTCTCTATCCCCTTGTCACCAACTTGCATGTCCTTAACTCTTCTTCTCAACCTTCGAGCTTAATGAGGTCTACCTCCCAATTTTCTCTCTTGGGAGTGTCTTGTCCTCCAAAATTTAGTTTAGTGTACTTCAACTAGACAAGGACACCTCCCCACCCTTCCCCAATGAAGTGTCACATGCAATCATCAAATGTTAGGGGCCTTTCCATTACCTCCCATAAGTATTAGGAAAGATAATCCATTTGGACTAATCTCATAGATGTTCTCATGTTTCAAGCAATGAAAATCAATGTTGTCCACTTAGATGTTACTCTAGTTTCCATTTAGTATATAGCTCAATTATTCTATGTTAATCAGCTTGAGGGAAATGGTAGTTGGGCCTTGCACCTTGGATTGCTAAATCTAGTGTTACTTTTTGTGTTAGCCTAAACAATTGTTACATTTCAGCTATTAACTTATATTGCGGCATATTTCATGGATTTTATTTTGTGTTTACTTATAATTTCTCATAAGATAGACCTCAATTTTAATAATAGATGAGAAAAAATAACACAATTATATCAAAAAACATTTTTATTATTAATAATATAAACTATAAAAACATTATTTTGTGATTACTTTGAATTTCTCACAAAATAAAACTAATGTTTAAAAATGAATGAAAAAATATTGTTAACATTAATAATATAAACTATAATAATATTATACAATAATTTAATTCCTCTTAAACAAAATAAATCTTCACAAATCACATTAATTTGTTTGAAAAAACTTTAACAAATCATTTAAAAAAAAAAAACCTACTACAATACATCTAGACCCAAAACATACCATAAAACATCTAAATTGTGAACATTGAATTAAATTCATATTTGCACACAAACATAATGACCAAATGTAAACTCAAAATATACTCCAAACATCAAAACCATCGAACTTATAAACAAAACATTAAAAAATTACCTTGCTCTAAACAAATCCAATCACCTAGAAATGACAAACATAAACACACCAAAAGCATAGTATATACTACCTAAATCCAAAATGAAAAGATCGGCTAAAACATCGCTACCTAAAATAAAGAGATACCACAACTCTCTGCTTCCCCGCCCACTTTTAGACTCTTTAAAAGCATGTTACTTTCAAAGCACCTTTTTAATTAATATAATAAATCTCTTACATAGAAGTACGTAAGCATAGGGACTCGAATTAGCGACCACTCGCAATAGAATTAAGCATCTCATATTCAACATTGGCAATTTATCTTCTAATAGTGTAGGGTGTAGGAAATTCTCATATGTTTCAACTGCATATTCATTGCACTGAAATCCTATGCTAGATCTGATCACTGCAAGGAGTTTCAAATGAAATCCAAAAAGGTTTATCATAGATCATACCAAATTTTAACATTCATTACTTCTATCACTAACGACAAGTAGAATGATAGGATATATGATGGATGCAACTTAATTTAGCATATGAAATTTAATTCCTCACCACATCAATCATCGTCACCTTGGAGAATTGCGTCAAAGTGAAGATATAAAATGGAAGTCAAAAACTACCTTCTCATGTTACCAAGTCTATTGAAAATCCAAAACATGTTTATAGGACATTAAAATATGTTTACTGGTGGGAGAATCTGTATATCAGTGTGAGACAGGTTTTTCGATAAAATGTGAACTTGGAAATCTATAGGAGAAACCTATCGAATAAAAATATAGACATTTATTTTTTTATTGTTTATTTAGTTTAAATTTGTTAATATTATATATTTTTTTTAGACAAAAGGCATATATCTCTTATAATTATATTAGATAATATTAAACTATTACAAAAAGCCACTGATGGGTAATTGGCAAGCTGAACCAAAAACACTGAACTAGCAAAGACAAGCCAAGTCATTACATCTCAAGATTTATACTATTCACTACTACAAATGACTTCCAAAGTCGATTTGAATATTATCAAAATGATATTTACATATTTGGATTCCACAGGGTCAGCAGAAAAGTTATCTACATATATTTTAGCCGAACATTCACCATTAAGAAAAACAAAATTTGTAGCATACACTTACACTATGGAGTCCTTTGCTTGGAAATGTAATTGGTATTCCTCAATACAGGAGAGGTTGACTGAGTTCTCTCCTTGGCATTCAGAAGATGGTGAATCAACATGAACCAGTTGTGAAATTGAGGAGCCGGCACAGCATTGATCGTTGGATGGCATGCATGATTAAGTAGAAATAGGATAGCATGGAATTTTTCTTTAAACTTTACATCCAAATTAATGCAAAATTCACTTGAACTCTGTTGGGGGGCCCTGAGAAGTACCCTGTCACACTTGCGTTCTAATGTAATCTTCATGGCATCATAGATGTTAACAAAACCCCTCCTCTGTTTTAGGTATTTATGTGGGAAGATACTGCCAATGGGACCTTTTCCTTTAAAGAGGTCATATTCTTGTATGCTTTTCAGAATAGCATTATCCACCATGAAGCGCTCTTTAACTACCTTGGCTGTAATTTCTTCAAGCTCATCAAAAGATTATGACAAATCTAACACATTTGACAGGAAAATTGAAAGAACCCGCAAGGGGAAGAGAATTCTTCTGGCCTGGGGGTTGGTGACCTCCACACCCAAAATCATGTGAATGCACTCTTCCACGCTAGGGCATTCTACATTCAACACAACCTCCAAATTTTCCTGAGATAGGAACCCAGAAAAAGGTCACTCCCGCACTCTCACCTTCAGCAAAACCCTAAAATTCCAAGGCTTGTGCTCCATTGGCGATAGTCAACCCCTTTTGAAATTCTTGACATCACTTCTCCATGCTACTCCAAAGAGCCCTGCTACGAATACTAAAAAGAAAGCCCAAAAGGCAAGAAAAGCTTGAATTGTGTTAAAATGATACAATCGAGGGCTTTTTAATGACAGTCGCCGCACATTCTAGCAAATTATCGTGCATAGGCTGATGTGTTATGATTTCTGATTATTATTTCTGACCATACCTTTAAAATGGCACAAGCCGCCACCTGAAAGGAAGCTGCGAGATCATATTGAAGTGACTTTGAAGGATGTGCTGAGGGGAGAGTGAAATCATTACGTCATACGCCACCCCTGAACATGCATCATACACATGTTCGCTTATAATGTTTACGTGATGTCAGCATATCATATTTGAAATGCTAACGTGAGACGATTTACGCCTTGAGACAAATATGAGAATGTGGGATGCAAATTTTCTGGTCGCCCGCCTAACTTTGGTTCTTGCCACTGAAATTTAGATTTTGGCCTTTAGTACTTAAGATAGATGCTACATTTTGACATTTTCCCAATGAAATATGATCATATGTAAGAACTTCCCCTATTTGTAGACAACTCTGATTAGCCAGCCAATCAACCAGCTTATTTCCTTTCCTATATGTGTGAAAGAATTGAAACCCTAAGAAGCCATATAGAAACCTCCAAATTTGTCGAAAGATATATTTTAAATGCCAATCCTGAACATTTCTACTTTTGCATGCATTGATTATTATTAATGAATCTCCTTCAATGTACGGGTTTGTCATAGGATCCATCCCATTTACTAGATGATAAGGTAAGGTACCTAAAGAAATTTTAGTTTTAGTCTTATCTACCCATTATTTATATTAAAACTTGACATGCTACTCTCTAGAATTTTTATCCAATAGTTTCTTAATGAAACCAATGAAGTTCTTATGGGTTGATTCTAAAACATTGTTCCCTTGTAGATATTAATTGAAAGAAAATCTCAGTATTATATACCATGATCAAAAGCCCTATTGAAAAGAATTAATGAAGAAAGAGTATGGTCATTGTCACATACCAAAGAAAACAAAACATCAAACCTAGTAATGTCATGTTCTTTCAAAAACTTAGTTACCACCTCAATTATACATTGTTTGTGTGATCGAACTTCAATGCATCTTGTTTAATAATATGTAGTAGTAAGGATATACTTATGTCTGACAAAAAAAAAGGATTAATCATACATAATGAAATTAAGTCCCTATTGTGCAAAGGAATGAATCTTCATGATTGTTTATAATGCCAAAACTAAATTCCCCTCTCTAGAAGTAGATATTTGGTAAATGTGACATGAATAAACATTGACATGTGCATCCTTAAAGACTTTAGGCCAATAATATCCATCTCACAAGATCTGATGAGCTATGACTACACATAAGCCATGGCCAATTCTAATTTTACAGGTTATCTATAAATTTGATACCCTCCCCACAACAATATTGCATAGAATAAGAATTTAATAGTGTTAAAACCTGTCAAAATCATTCTATGATGTCTCTTATTTTTCAACTAATGGTTTTCATATTTTTTAGTATTTATTATGACCATGAAGAGACATTTATTTATTTAACATACTAAAAATCTATATATAATATTTTTTTAAAATTAAAAGTTAAATTACTGTCTTCATTCTAATATTTTTTTAAATAAAAGCTAATTTGTTTTTGCAATTCTAAAATATTTTAATTCAATTTTTTATTATATATTTTTGTTTAAATTTGATTAAATTTAAAATAGCTTTTAACAAAAAAAAACAAAAAGACTTATAAAATTTATGTGTTCAATATAAAAAAATAGGTTTAAGGAAAACTTCATGACCAATTATAAATAGGTCTGAAAATCTATGAAAGCCATGCAATTATAAACTAGATAAAATTTCATCTATACATTTTATGATTTTATCATTTATTGTGTATTTTAATTTTGTTATCTTATCAAATAACTTCTAGATTTTTTTTGATATCATAATATAATGAGAGATGGCCCTTGCCCCTCACTTTAATTATATTATAAAAAAAATTATGTGATATTGCCTACTTTTTTACAAAAGAAAATAATTTCTATACATGTAAATCAAAATCAATTTGTGTTACATAGCTTTCTTGGTATAATAGTCAACATAAAAGTACAATAGTCAACATAAAAGTATAATAGCTGGGAGGAATCTCGTTTTAGGTCAACAAGGAGACTATTGCTAAAGTGATTGATGTAACACCCCTCCATTTTGTTCTTTTTATCGAACAATGTTCATTCTGTATGTTTTGCTTTGTCAGCACGTTGGTTATAAACTTGATTACTTTGACCGCTAATTGTTAAGTGATGTAAACATTATGTTTTCATGTGATGGTACTTTAATCAGACGATATTATTATTTCATGTTATGGATTAAATTATCATGTATGTGAATTATTGATGCTTTATGCTTTGATTATACCATTGATGATTAGAGGCGTCAGTTAGCGATATTGTACTGGTGAAGGGGACGGGATCACATCACTCACATGCGAGTGCCCTGTGCTTTCGCGAATTCCTCTTCACGGTGTGTTTTAATATTTATATATATATGCATGTTCGACACTCGTATTGTGTGCAGGATGCAGGTACAGGACATTGACTCCACCTGGTTCCACAGGTCTGAGCATGTCCCTTGTCCAACGGAAAATGATTGGGAGATAGTAGCTATGTTTTCTGTGTCGTGACATCACCCTAGCCATAGTGTGTCGTCAAGTTGTTAGTTGGGATAAGTTATTTTGTTGTCTCTTCTCCCCTTGCCTTGTATTTAAATTTGCAATTTAAATCGGTGCTTGTTTTATTTAATTGCATTGTCAAAATAAATAAACGAGTGACTATTAATTAATTAGTTAATTTAATTCAATCAATAAAATAATCTAATCATGGATTAGATTTATATATTGATAAATTAAATTAAAATGATTGTGCTAGCATTAGTAAATATTGAGATCAAATCAAAAAATTAGAATTATGCCTTGCATTCCTTTTTCAAATAAAATTTAAAAAAAAAAATGATTTTAAATGAAATTGTTAAATTCAATCTCTTTGAGAAAGAAAGGAAATGCAATTATCTTTTTGAAGCATAATAGAATTTTATTTTAAATGAATATCATGCAAATTGAAAAGGGAAATAGAATTGTTTTATTAAATTTCAAAAAAATGGAAATATCTAAATTGGCAATAAATTTTGGTGGGTGAACTCAAATTAGGGGTTTGACAATTTGGAGGAAAAAATTGCATAAGGTAATTCATTGTTTTTTTTGAATTTTAATTTGGAAATTTTGGTGGAGAATTGAAAAAATTTGGAGAGCAAGCTTGGATGGGATATTTGAAAAATTACTGAAGGGAAGATTGAAGATTGGTAAAGCTGAATTGCAAAGCAAGGGCAAAACCTCTATTGCAAATCTTAAAGCATTTGGAGAAAACACAAGGTTTTTTGTTTAAATTTTGTGCAATTCTTATTTTGAAAATCATTTAGAAGTTGTTTAAATTGTTAAAGAATTCAGAATTGTGTAGTAGAAGAAAAACCCATCAAGAAACTCCATTCAAACTTGAATCAAAAATTCTCAAAAGATATTGTGAAAATTTAGTGAATTAAAATTCTATCATCAAACTTTGCAACAGAAAAATTTGATCAAACATGGTGTTTCAAATGGAAATTATTGTCAAATTTTGTGTGCTTGTGATGGCCCTCATTTAAATTTGGGAAAGAATGGGAAATTTTCAAATAGCTGGGTTAAATTATATGTTTCAATGTTGTTTTATTTTTTTGTTCTGAGAATGAGCATTTGCCCAATCTGGGTATAGAAAAAAAAATTGTTTTTACAATCATTCCAAGGACTGTATGTATATATATTTATATATATATGTATATATATGCATACCTGATTGTATGTATAAATATATATACATATATATAAATATATATATATTTTTATAAAATCTGTTTTCATTAAATTCCTGAGACAATTAAATTTGTTATGTTATGTTCTGGGTTTTACCCAGAAATATATTCATGTTACCAATCGTTTTTCTGGCGGAGTCGTTTTGGTTTACTCGCGCGTGGTATGAGGAAGGGGTTTTCAACCACTGGTAGGCGCCATGGCTGGGGACAGCGACCTGTGAAGGCAACATCGTCGCTGCCCACACAGGTCGCAGCCCCCAGCTATGGTGGCTGCGTCCCCTGTTAGGGCAGGGCGCGGCCCAAACCCTCATTTGTTTATGCATTTTTTTTTAAATCTTTTTTTTATATATATTATATATTAAATATAATATATGTATAATATATTTAATATATTATATATATATCATATTTAATATATATATATATATAAATATATATGATTACCAATGTTTTCTGTGTTTTTAAAATAATTTATTATTTAAATATATAATTAATATATTTAATATATATATGTTATATATATATATTAATTTCTTGTAAAATATATATATATATATATATATATATATAATATATATATTAGAATGTATTTATATTATATTTGTAAATAATAAAGTAAGGTATTATGATTTAATTCTGAAATTCAAAATATTTAAGTAAATATTTAAGTATTAATTATAGATATATAAATATGCATAATAACATATACGTCGAGTATATGCATTATTATATGTATATTTTATATAAATATAATGATATTTGAATATCACCACTATAAGTTATTTTTGCAATGTATATGTGTTTATTATCATTATGAAAAAAATTTTGCATTATGATTAAATGATCAAGTGTAGATTACGAAAAGATTTGCAACGCGTTAGACCACACTTATGTGTTTGTGTAAGAATTTATTTTATTTTATTTCATTAGTGCACTAATGCGTTGAGTGAATTGGATTTACGAAATCCTAATGTAGCACACTTTATATTGCTTGTGAAGCTTCCTCTTGGTGTGGGGCAGTCTAGTTAGTACTTTGTAAGTCTTCCAGATAGGATTTTCTTTTATGTGTTTTGGGGTTGCTGTCATGTCGGTCGACCTTGTTTTCCTTGGGTAGTGCTTAATTTGTGTCCCATGTTGTACCCGATTATCATGAACGGGCTACGTTGACTTTATGTCATGTTTAGGGATTCATTATCCCTAGGTTGCACTTGAGTACCCTTTGGTGGTGGCATAGTTCCACGTGTTGTCTTAGAGAAGTGGCTTGCATTGAGGGCCGACACACAAAGTGGTGCCAGGAGATTTCAATGTAAGTTGGTTAATTCAATGAAAACTTAAACCAATTAATTATTATAGGTGGTACCAACATTTAAAAAGATTAATTTTGCCTCGCTCATGGACGCAAGTGCTTGTATAGACTTGGGATGAGACGAGAAGGCCTGGAATGGCAAGATCATTATCTTGTCCGTTCGAAAGATAACTAATTCCGCATTGGTTTGCATGTGGGGCTGGGAGTCGATAGAGGTTACCAGGATATCCCAAGATGGGGGCCGGGACCTAGGAAGACTTGCCAGCATATCCCATGCGACATTGTGATGACACTTCTCCTAAGTCAACATTATGTTTGTATTCGTGATGTGATTATTTACTTAAAATCTGGAAGCATTGTAACTTTTGTGTCATGTGATTTCATGTACGTATCCTTTTTCAGTTGAGTCATGTTGCCTATGTTTAGAGGTTGTTGGTCTTGACCTGAAACCCTTGTTACTATCTCCTAGCATGGGGGGTGAGCCTTCGGGTATCACTTGGTTGGGTAGAACGTGCACCTTACTCCGTTGTTTTTTTGGCGTTGGCTTATGTGGTCGATTCTTTCATGTTGGAGAGCTCGCGGGATCCAGTTGCTACCTTGGTTTCTTTTATGTTAGTTGCTCTTGTATTTTATTTACCCCTCATTGTTATCGAGGTGGAATTTGTAATAAGCAATCATGTTATTGATTTACCTCATTCTGGGAATGAGTGATGTAATTGTAATCATGTAACTTCTGTTATTGGTAACCATGAAGTATCTCATGGTCTTAAATGAAAATCTCATGTATGGAAAGTATGTGCTTTAATTATTTAAGTGAATGTTGTTATGTTTCATTTCTTGCATGTTGTTTTAAGTTGTGATTTAAATAATCTTTGTCTCGTAACCTTAGGGGATTGTTGGCTTTGTGTTGTAATCTTACATGTATTTGTAATTAAACAAAAAAAAAATTGTGCATTTGTTTAGTATTTTACAACTTCCCCTAGGGTTACGTGGCGGGGCATTACACATGGTATTAGAGCCTAGGTTTAAACACTGGGTACTCTAGGATTATGATGAGACCATTAAGCTTTTAGTTGTGTGGGTTTTATTTGTGTGTTGTGCTTAATACCTTTTTGCGTCTGTGTAGGATTATGCCTCCCAGACATGGAAGAGGTGGGGGTTGTAGACATGGCCGTTTAGGCGGTCGCATTGGGGAATAGCAAGACCCACCGCCACATGTTCCACTTGTTTCTGACCATGAGGAGCAACAGGCTTCTTAGAATATTCAGGGAGATGGCAATCACAATCTGGATCCACCTAGGATCGAGGACGCTTAGTTGCGTCAGTTGTTAGAGGAGACCCTTGCCCGCCTTGGGCCTAGGTAGGAGGTAGAGCCAGTGGTGGTTAGAGAGAGAGAGGTACCAGTTCAGTCTGATTCAGAGGTAGCAACCCATATGAGGGACTTGCTTAGAGCACGACCACCCATTTTTGATGGATCAGGCAGTGGTTTGGAGGTAGAGACTTGGCTCATTGACTTGACTAGGTGTTTTTCTATGCACCCATATGGGAGCAACACTCGAGCTAGGTGCGCTATCATGCACTTGAGGGGATTTTCCTCCACTTGGTGGAGATTAAAGGAGTAGAAGCTCCATCTGGACATTGGTACAATTTCTTGGGAGTTGTTCCTAGAGCAGTTTCGGGCTAGATTTCTTTTCGAGCATTGGAGGCAGCGTCGAGGGGATGAGTTCCACACCCTTCAATAGATGACTATGTCAGTAGAGTTGTATGAGTGTCATTTCTATGAGCTCAAACAATATGCGGGCATAGGTGATGACGATGGCATGTTGGTACAACATTTTCTCAGGGGCTTAAACGCCCGTATCAGTGGTGGAGTGCGGGTTTTCGAACCCAGGACCATGGAGGTGGCAGTCGATAAGGCCAGGCTCATTGAGGAGAACCTGGCGATGGCCTTAGGTGGTCATGTAGGAGTGCAGGTGGGAAATGGTTCAGCAGCTGGGACTAGTGCTCGAGGAGATCAGCCTTAGGGAGGTGCACCTTCTAGAGCTCAACAAGGTTCGTCTCAGAGTGGTCAGCAGCAGCAACAGGGTTCCCAAGGGAAACGGAAGGGTTTCCAGCAGAGGCAGGGGGACAGGAGTTGGAGGCACATGAGACGCTTCAACTCTGAGTAGCCAAGGCAGAGTTCTCCTTCATCTTTTAGGGGTAGTGCCTAGCAGTCTAGCGCACCACCTGCAAGCAGGGACTTTGGTAGAGGCACTGGATGTTTTGCATGTGGCCAACAGGGTCACATAGCAAGGATGTGTCCCAATAAGGGTGCATCGGGTTATTCTCAGGGACCAGCGGCGTCAGAGCCGACTGTAGGTGATGCAGGCCGTGGGCATCGAGTATTCGTAGCGGTTGACAACCGCCAGGCAAAGCACCAGCGTACAGTCGTTGAGGCTTATGGTATGTTGAGGGGTAACCCAGTTTCTATTCTATTTGATTCTGGAGCATCAGATTCCTTTGTTTCTTCATCTGTCATGATGTGATGTAGACTGGATGTGGTAAAGCAGGTCGATAGGTGGCAGGTAGAGTTAGCTTCAGGTGCAAAAGTTGCATCCCTTTCCCTTGTGCCAGAGTGTAGGTTAGAGGTTGGACCTCTCCAGAATACCTTGGACCTTTGTGTTATTCCATTGGGTTCTTATGACGTTGTTATAGGAATGGATTGGCTAGAGGCTCATAGTACAGTCATTGATTGTCGACGTAAGTTGATTAGATGCATTGGGGCATCTGGTAGAGAGGTAGAGGTAGTGGGGGTTTAGAGGTTGATCTCTTTGAGGATCATCTCAGCTATGCAGTTGAGAAGGTGTGTGCAGCAGGGTTGCCAATTGTTCGCTATTACAGTGGATGATTTGGATCTAGGAGGTGGAGAAGAGAAGGTTTCTCTTGATAGTCACCCCATCCTTCAGGATTTTTCTGATGTCTTTCCAGACGAGATTCCAGGGATGCCTCCTCAGAGGGACATTGACTTCAAGATAGACTTGGTACTTGGATCAGAGCCCATTTCACGAGCTCCCTATCGTATGACTACCCAAGAGCTAAAAGAGCTTAGGTTGCAGCTTGAGGAATTGCTAGAGAAGGGTTTTATTCACCCTAGTGTTTCTCCTTGGGGAGCACCTGTCATCTTCGTGAAGAAGGACGGTTCACTTTGGTTATGCATTGATTACCGACAGTTGAACAAAGTGACCATCAGAAATCGATATCCTCTTCCTAGGATTGATGATCTATTCGATCAGATCAAGGGTGCTACCATCTTTTCGAAGATTGATCTCAAGTCAGGATATCATCAGCTTCGAATCTTCGAGTCAGATATTCATAAGACCGCGTTTCGAACGCGGTATGGTCACTATGAGTTCACAGTTGTGCCATTTGGTTTGACGAATGCACCCTCAGTGTTCATGAGTCTTATGAATGGGGTATTTCATACATACCTTGACAGGTTTGTTCTTGTGTTCTTAGATGATATTTTGGTATACTCTAGAACAATGGAGGAACATGAGGAGCACTTGCGACAGGTATTATAGTGCTTGCAAGATAATCAGCTATATGCTAACTTGTCAAAGTGTGAATTCTTCAGGACTGAGGTCCAATACCTTGGTCATGTGATCTCTGGAGAGGGTATTTCAGTGGATCCTACAAAGATCCAAGCGATCTTAGATTGGCCTGCGCCCACAAATGTGGCTGAGATACGTAGCTTCATGGGGCTAGCGAGTTATTACAGGTGATTTGTGCAGGACTTTTTGAGGCTAGGGCATCCTATCACCTCACTTTAGAGGAAAGGAAAGAGGTTTGAGTGGTATGAGAAGTGTGAGACCGCCTTTTAGTGTCTTAAGGGGAAGTTGACCAGTGCACCTATACTTGCGATACTGGATCCTATTGGGGACTTTGTAGTGTGTACAGATGCGTCCTTGGAAGGACTAGGTGCAATATTGATGCAGGGGGGTCGTTTCATTGCATATGAGTCACAGAAGCTCAAGGATCATGAGCTAAACTATCCTACCCATGATCTTGAGTTGGCAGCAGTGGTTCATGCATTGATGAGATGGAGGCACTTTCTTCTTGGGCATAGGTTTGAGCTGCATAGTGATCATAGGAGCCTTCAGTATATCTTCACGCAGCCCAACCTTAATGCTAGGCAAAGGTGTTGGATGGAGTTTCTCTGTGAATATGACTTCGAGGTGAAGTATATCCAGGGGAAGGAGAATGTGGTTGCAGATGCCCTCAGTAGGTGAAGGCATGAGATATCTGAGTTGACCCTTATTGTTGATTTGCAGAGTCGGATTCTTTCTGCCCTTCCAGCCGACAGTTGGTATCAGGATGTTAGATCGGTAATAGAGGCAGGAAGACCCCTTGAGGGTAGATATTCAGGATAATCTCTTGATGCTGATGAGATATTGAGACACATGGGATGCATATACATTCCCCCATCATGTGAGCTTCGCGCTTTGGTCATGACTGAAGCACATCGTGCACCTTATTCAGCCCATCCAGGGGTGAAGAAGATGTATGCAGATTTGCGTCAGTTATATTTTTGGCCAGGGATGAAGCGAGATATTGCGGATTTTGTGTCGAAATGTCTTGAGTGTCAGCGAGTGAAGGCCGAACACCAGCATCCAACAGGGCTTTTGCAGTCACATTTAGTACCAGAATGAAAATGGGATATAATCTCATTAGATTTCATTGTTGGTTTACCTAACTCTTCGAGACGGCATGATGCAATTATGGTGATAGTGGATAGGTTGACGAAGGTAGCACACTTCTCACCTATGCGCTCTTCCTATACCGCATCATCCATAGCTAGAGTGTTCATGGAGGATATAGTGAGGTTGCATGGTATTCCACGTCGGATTATCTCTGATAGGGATCCAGTGTTCACCTCAGCTCTATGGACGTCATTACAGCATGCGATGGGAACACAGTTGAACTTCAGTTCAGCTTACCACCCAGAGACAGATGGACAGACTGAGAGGGTTAATCAGATCCTCGAAGACATGTTGCGTATGTATGTGATGGACCAACAGACATGATGGGAGGACTATCTCTATTTGGTAGAGTTTTCCTATAATAATGGCTTTCAGAGTTCTATCGGTATGGCTCCATTCCAGGCATTGTATGGGCGACCATGTCGCACTCCCTTGAGTTGGGATTGGCTAGAGGATAGAGTAACTTTGGGTCCTGAGATGTTGCAGGATATGGAGCAGTAGGTGGATAGGATTAGAGAGCACTTGGTGGCAGCGCAGGATAGGCAGAAGAAGTATGTGGATGCGCATAGAGTGGATCGTCAGTTTTCCGTAGGCGATAGAGTCTTCTTGCGTGTGCGTCCACGAAAGAGTCCAATCCGTTATGGAAAAGGCTCTAAGTTGGTGCCTCGCTTTGTTGGACCCTTCAAGATTCTCGAGAAGATTGGTCCTGTTGCTTACCGTCTTGCTTTACCACCCAGTCTCTCACGTGTGCACGACGTATTTCATGTATCAATTCTTTGGCCGTACCGTCCAGACATTTCTCATGTCCTTGATTGGAATGCCTTGCAGGTAGAGGACGGGCAGCTGGCTTTGGAGCCCGTGGCCATGGTGGAGCGCAGAACGCTCGCTCTTCGAGGGCGAGATATTGATCAGGTCAAGATTCAGTGGGATCCTAGAGATAACACATCATCCACTTGGGAGGATGCAGCTAGGATGAGGGAACTTTATGCCTACTTGTTTGCAGGCTTCCAGGAGTAAGCCTGACCCTAGGGGGGGAGGATGTAACACCCCTCCATTTTTTTCTTTTGATCGAACAGTGTTCGTTATGTATGTTTTGCGTTGTCAGCACGTTGGTTGTAACTTGATTACTTTGACCGCTCATTGATAAGCGATGTAAATATTGTGTTTTTGATGTGATGGTACTTTGTTCAGATGATATTTCTATTTCATGTTATGGATTAAAATTATCATGTATGTGAATTATTGATGCTTTATGCTTTGATTATACCATTGATGAATAGAGGCGTCAGTTAGCAATATTGTATTAGTGAAGGGGACGGGATCACATCACTCGCATGTGAGTGCCCTGTGATTCCGCGATTCCCTCTTCACGGTGTGTTTTAATATTTATATATATGTATGCATGTTCGACACTCGTGTTGTGTGCAGGATGCAGGTACAGGACATTGACTCCACCTGATTTTGCAGGTCTGAGCATGTCCCTTGCTCAACCGAAAATGATTGGGAGATAGTAGCTTGGGTTTCTGTGTCGTGACATCACCCTAGCCATAGTGGGTCGTCGGGTTGTCAGTTGGGATAAGTTATTTTCTTTTCGTCTCGTCTCTCTTTGCTTGCATGATTAAATTTCCTTGTGAAATAGTGTTTGCTTTATTTAAATTTATTGCCAAAATTCATAAAAGAGTGCTTATTAATTAATTAATTAATTTAATTCAATCAATAAAATGACCTAATCATGAATTAGATTTATTGTTGATTAATTAAATTAGTTCAATTGTGTTAGCATTAATAGATATTGTGGTAAATCAAAAAATAGTAATTGCCTTGCATTCCTCTTGAAATAAAATTAAAAATGTTTTTTTTGTTAAATGCAATTAGCAAATTCAATTTTGTGGATAAAAGAGAATTTAATTGGCTTTTGGGGTGCAAATAGAATTTTTTTTTTAAATAATTGTTATGCATTTGAAATGGGAAATAGAATTGTTTTAGTAAATTTCAAAAATGAAAATATCCAAAAATATCCAAAATAGCAATAACTATGGTGGGTGAACCCAAATTAGGGGTTTGACAATTTTGGAGAAGGGCATAAGGAAATGCATTTTCTTTTTTGAATTATCTTTTTTTGAAAATGGTAATTTTGGAGAGCAACAAGAAACTTGAAAATTCTTGGAGAAAATTTTGAAGAAGGATTGGAAAGATTGGTTGAAGCAAAATTTGAAGGAGAGCAACCTCCATTGAAGGATTCAAATAGCTTGGAGAAAAACAAAAGGTTCCATGTTTTTTTATTATTATTATGCAATCTCATTTTGAAATCCTATTGCTTTTTGTTTGAAATGGTTCAATTTGTTAATGGAATTCAAACTTTGATTGAAAACCCATGAGAAGATCTTCATTTGAATTTGAACAAAAGAACTCTCAAATTTAGTGGAAACAAAAAAAAAAGTGAATGAAAACTATCTATGAAAATCTTGAAAACAAGCATGGAAATTCAATGGTTTTCTTTGAAAGTGTAATTGCTTGGAAAGATCTCAATTCATACTGTGAGAAATCTTTATTTTATTGTGTTAAATCTTGCAATTTCAATGGCAAATTATTGTAATTCTCATATTATACATATATATACGTATATATTTGTATATATATGTATATATATATATGCAAATACATATACATTTATTTATTTGTGAAATGTTTATAACAAAAAAAATTCGAACAATGAGAAACTATGTTTTTTTACCAGTCTGGGTTTTACCTAGAATTTCTGCCTTTTACCAGTCGAAGGCGTGTGAAAATCCGCATGGCAGATTGTTTTAAATGATGGGCTATGTGTATTGGGGGAGGGTTTAAATCCTCAGCCGCCCCAAGAATGGCGATGGCTGCCTGTGGAGGCAGCGCCGTCGCTGCCTACACAGGCTGGCGCCCCCATTCATGGGGGCTGCGTCCCTTGTTCAAACAGGGCGCGACCGAACCCTAAAATGTGGATGGCGTTTGGTTTAAAATTTACTTTTTTAAATTTCAATTATTATATTTATTAAATATAAAACATATAACATATTGTATATTATATGTTTTATATTTAATATATATAATATGAAATTTGTTTTCAATATTTTATTTTGTCAATTAAAATATAATTTATATATATATTTTAATATATATGTTATATATAATAATTTAATACTATTATATAATATATATATTATAATATGTGTATAATATATTTTAATAAATGCTTAAGTAATTATCATGCACATGTAAATATTAATTATATATATATATATATTTTATATATATGTAATTAGGTATATATATATCGAGTGTATATATATATGTATATCTGATTATATAGATATTTAATAAATATATATATATTTTTAAATGTGATTTATTTTCTAAATGAAAGGAATATTTAAATTATAATGAGTTAATTGTTAAGGGATAAATGAAAGTTGGTTTATGGGAAATTATTGGTTATTAAAAGAAAAGAAATTGATTTAAAGATATTGTGTGTATTGCGTCAACAAGAATCAAATGAACATTCAAACCCTTATGTGATTGTGCAAGAACCTAGTTATTTAAACTATTTAAATGCACTAATGCGATGAATGATTGGATTTACGAAATCCGAAGGTAGATTACCTTATTTTGTTTGCAAGCTTTCTTTCATCGTGGGGTACTTATTCTTGTTGGGTGTTGAGTCAGTTCTCGTAAGTCTTCCAGATTGAGTCATCTTTTATGTGTTTTGGGGTTGTCAGCATGTCATTCAACCTTGTTTGCCATGGGTAGTGTTTACGTGCGTCCAGTGTTATATCTGATTATCTTGGGTGGGTTTTATCTACTTCATGTCGTGGTTAGGGATTCATTATCCCTAGGTCATATTTGAGTACCTTTGGAGGTGGCATAGTTCCACGTGTTGTCTTAGAGAAGTGGCTTGCATTGAGGGCTGGCACACAAAGTGGTGCTAGGACATCTCAATGTAAGTTGGTTAATTCAGTGAAAAATTAAACCAATTAATTAGCATAGGGGTACCAACATTTAAAAAGATTAATTTTTCCTTGCTCATGGATGCAAGTGCTTGTATAGACTTGGGATGAGACGAGAAGGCCTAGAATGGCAAGATCATTATCTTGTCCCTTTGAAAGATAACTGATTCCGCATTGGTTTGCATGTGGGGCCGGGAGTCGTTAGAGGTTACTAGGATATCCCGAGATGGGGGCCAAGACCTAGGAAGACTTGCCAAGATATCCAATGCGACATTGTGATGACACTTCTCTTAGGTCAGCATTATTTTTGTATTCGTGATGTGATTACTATTTCAAAACTAGAAGCATAGTAACCTTTGTGTCATGTGATGTCATGTTTGTATCCTTTCTCAGTTGAGTCATGTTGCCTATGTTTAGAGGTTGTTGGTCTTGACCTGAAACCCTTGTTACTATCTCCTAGCACGGGGGGTGAGCCTTTGGGTATCACATGGTTGGGTGGAACGTGCACCTTACTCTGTTGTTTTTTCATTGGCTTATGTGGACGAGACTTTCGTGTTTGAAAGCTCGTGGAATTCCAATTGCTACCTTGGTTTCATTTATGCTAGTTGCTCTTGTATTTTATTTACCCCTCATTATTATCGAGGTGGAAAATTGTAATAAACAATCATGCTATTGAATTACCTCATTCTAGGAATGAGAGATGTAATTGTAATCTTATAACTTTTGTCTTTGGTAACCATGAAGGATCTCATGGTCTTAATGATAATCTCATGTATGGAGTGTATGTGCTTTAATTAGTTAAGTGAATGTTGTTATGTTTCATTTCATGCATGTTGTTTTAAATTGTGAATTAATTAATCTTTGTCTCGCAACCTTAGGGGATTGTGGGCTTTGTGTTGCAATCACACATGTATTTGTATTTTTTTTAAAAAAAATTGTTGTTAAATTGTTTTGTAGTTTGCA
>VDFB02006782.1:0-48717 GCA_007258455.2 Sequoia sempervirens | reverse complement strand
CTATGGCTAAACTTCCTCCTGGAAGTTAGTAAAGGGTAGAGTTCCCATCCTAGATTTCAACTAAAAGATGATAGTAAAAATAAAATAAAAAAATCAAGCCTGAGCAAGTAATATGTGTATCACATGTACACAAGTATGACACAAGTACATAGGTATCCACCAAAAGCGACACACAATAAACTGATTAGCCATAATAATGATTCTATTTTCATGATGAAGGCAATCAAAATATTTAATTAGGAATATGCATTTTGGTTTCATATTGGATCAAAGAAATATTTACACAAATTAACATAGACACTATGTACAACCACATAATTTGCAAAGCAATAGTCACAACGATTGACAATTGCTCAAACAATTAGCCAGAGAGAAACCCACAAAGTGTAGGAACTTGCAACTAACCATAGGAACTGTACAAGGTATCAAATATACAATAACTATTGCATAAAAAAAAAAAATGACAACAAGAAGCAGGAAGAAAAAAAAAAAGATACATAAGAGTCATCTCTTTCATACATAAGAAGATACACATAAGAGACATCTCTTCCACGAGTGCAACATCCCACTATATAAAAAAAACCGGTTATCCCACACATTCTCATTATATAATAAGAAAATAAACCAAGAAAAGATTACAACTATCTATGCAGCCCTAAATCATTGCCTATGTAACCATCTTAACTAAGTTCCAATAGTACATCAAAAAATAAGCATCTTTTAATATATCTCATAATTTCTTTTTACCATAAAAAAACACTCATACTATTAGAAAAATATATTTTCTCAAATGTTCAAACATGTATCAAGAGTTATCAACTTCACATTTTGTCCAAATATGTTCTTAAGAGAACAATTTACCTTATAGTTATGGTACTCATACCATATCTCAAGGAATATTAACTTGCATCATTTGTTACTTTCACACGTAGTTCACAGGTATGCTACATCACATTTACTTGCAATTTCACATGTACACAAAACAATAGCAAGGATGCTCTTCCCAATGGGTGCGCCTGTCCTCATATAAAGGATGCTCTTCCCAACGGGTGCGCCTGTCCTCATACAATCACATAATTTACAACATAAGGCTCACACAATGGGGTTTACAAGGATGGATATTCATGGATACCATATCAAATTTATAAAGATAGTTTTGAGGCCCTTCTCTAAGGACTCCTCCATGCAAATAAGAACAATCATAGAGCGAAGGGAAGAATGGATCAATGACCGTCCCATACCAGTCCCATTTACAACCCTTTTCAAAATAATTCCCCAGCGCATCTACTCCCCTATACGACCTGCTAGGGAACCCCTGAGATATGGCAGTTTACAAATGTCACATTACACCACATATGCCAACAATTTACAAAAAAAAGAAGAAAGCCTCAAATCGAGTAACATAAGATCGTAAACCAAAGTTTCAATTAATCTCCCAAAGGGGAAACTATAAATTCAAAAGAAAAATAAAATAAAATAAAATAAAGATCAATTGTAGCTACATTGCAATATTCCAATCTTAATTCAAAAACAAAATTAAACAAGTCATTGAGGCAATTCGGACTACAACAACCTTCAAATGGCTAAATAGCCTAATAAGATAAACATCAAATTTCACACTGCTGGCGCATAATAAAATAAAACATCAATCAAGAATTACCAATAATTCATTTTTCAACGATAAAATTTACACATTACGAGCACCATGTGACTCTGTTAAGCCACCTAAGGGGAGGAGGGGAATGGTGGTTCTCTAACAACATAAGTATTATAGCATGCAATAGCTAGTGGTCCTTGACCACATAAATATGAATAACTGGTGGTCCCTGACCACATAAATATGCATCGTTGGTGGTCCTTGACCACAAAAAAAATGAATCATTAGTGGTCCCTGACCACATGAATGTGAGTAATTGGTGGTCCCTGACCACATAAATATGCATCACTGGTGGTCCCTAACCACATGAATATAAATAACTGGTGGTCCCTGACCACATAAATATGAATCATTGGCAGTCCATGTTATTTTATCCTTTACCCATGGGTTATAAATATCAAGGAATAGGTTTGCACTATGAACCAACAAGTGTGGCTCTCATATGTGGGGGAGTAGGCCACGGTCAACGTCCATGGGAAGATTACACTGACTCAACATAGATCCTTTATCAGGATTAGGGACAATGCCCTGAGCTCGTAATCTCCTGATGGGAGACCATGTGCCTCTCAACCCCTATTTACACTAGCTGGCATCACACTCTCGTAAGGGGGGAACCATACACTAGGGGTACACATTTAATATACATATAATACTAACACAAAGGAATACATCACATTCCATTTAATAGGCACACACTTAACACGTCTACATAAATTCACAACTAGATAGCTTACATAAAGGCCATCACAAGGGTACACATAGGGGATCGTACTAGACGTCCACCCACCCTTACCCCAAGTTGGATATCTTGTATCACATACTTGGGAACTACACATTTACAAGGTTTCCACTTGACATGTCACAACACAATACACTTTATGTAGTTCACCACACCATAACACAACATCACACAAAAAAAATTTACACCCACACACACTCTAGTTACTTTACAACATGACCACTTTGTCTACCCATTTTGTTAAATATACTCAAAATAAAAGAATCTTTCAAATGATGCATAACTATAACATAGATATTACTCTTATTTCATAGAATTGGGAATATGCATGGTGCATCACACTCTTATCTTATAAATTGGTACCTACAGTTTCACATCTGACCAAGCTAAATCTCTAGGTTTGGAACTAGCTTTGTTCCTAATTTTGTTCGACTCGAGTTGTTATGTGTAATTATGAGTCTAGATAAAGGGGAATTTTCATTCTAGCTTACACAACATGTTGCAAGGAGGTTTCCTAGTTACAAAGTAATTTTACAACCATCATATTTTGGAACATTGCATTAGAAAGAAATATTACCATTAGTGCACAAGATACATGATAATTTATTTAACAACTTATTGTAACACATTAGCCTCCATATATATTTACAATTTTTCACTTTATATCCTAAGATTGAATCATCTAACACTTGCTATATTCTTCATTTTCATGGTCCCAATTCCTTCCAACTTTATAAGACACAAAGGAAAACCAAGAAGTAGAAAGTACGAGAAATTTAACTAGCTTCAATTTTCCTTGCTTACACTCATGTGTATACATTCTTTTAGGTGAATACAAGCTAGGGATATTAACACACAACAATAATAGAAATTTTACTTGCCTATTTTAATGCTTCCTATTTATATGATTTAATCCACCATTCACATAATTCACCATACTCACACACAATTCATTACTTGTCTAAAACAAAACTAACAATTAATTAACCAACGTGAGAGAACTCTACAAATTTTAAGTAAAACTCCCACTTGCTTACGCTACTAATTTCTTTCTAACATCTAAGTTTTCTTATTCTTGCACTATCAAGTCTCTAGTCCTTGGTAATGTATAGGAAAAGAAAAATGAATAACTTTCCATATAGATAGTATTTTAATTACTAATCCATATTTAACAAGGTCCTTCCAAAAAGGTATGAAATTTAACTAACTAGCAAGGGACTCATTTAACACCACATTAGCTAGCCTTCAACTCATATTCCATGCATTTTCACCTTTGAGTTGAATGTAGACGATCATGTCCTTTTGCTTGTTACCTTAGTTTTTAAACAATAAGGCATATAGTTTGGGTAGAATCACATATACATCATAATCATAACGCATGCAAATATATATATATCTATATCTATATATATATATATATATACATATACATCATATATAAATCGACACCAATTAATGTCTATTAAATATTCCTCATAAATATATATAACTAATAGTGACATAATCAAATACATCAAAGTAAAAGTGCTCAACACATAGCCCTCTTAAATCCACTAAACTAGTGTTTACTTAGGAAGATACTTAAGCAAGTTTATAGTTTCACCATTTACTTTAAGATGAGATACAAATCCATTCATTTATCTAAATAAGATTTTCTACTCAAAACAAGGTCGTGAATTATAGTGGATTTCATTAATCATGTAATTTTACTTACAAACAAAAAGTAAATTTTCTTGGGTTTTTCAAGCACTTAATAAGAAGACTCCTTCATAAACTAAATCACGATCTTAAGTTGCATGTGATTATCTCTAAATGGAGCAAGGCTCAATCACTGCATAGGTGGCATCCTTGATTTTCTTTCCATCAAACTCCAATTATAAATAGGGATTGCTTGATTAACTATGTTATTTCTAATATAATCATTGAAATTATTACTTCTTTAATAGAGTAAACTTTAACCATTTATTTCAAGATAACTTTGCATAAGGCTTAGTAGGTTCAATCTTTAATTAATCTTCTACAAAAATTCATTATGCCTACTACGGTTAAAGGAGATGATTAATCTTGCCAAGTTTAACTGTGTGATCAACAATAATTTTATTTAATTTGTCAAGTCTGTGCTACACTATCCATAAAAATCGGTAGATCAAAATCTATAAAAGATACCAATATCCTTTCAAGTCTATGGATGTGCAAGGTGATATATTTAGGTTTACATTTAAGTTAAGATGCTTCATATTTTCCCCACTATCTTAATAAACTCCCAACAACCATATTTAACATCACCTACCTTTTGAGATTGAGAACAAGAATAATAAATAGATATAAATTTGACTTGATAATTGTCATTAATTAAACAATTAACTTTTCTCGACTTTTACATCATCTACAAAAACACAATGATCCTATTGGTTTGGTCTTCACAAAATTGTGTTTCTTCAAGAAAATTATTATTAGCTATAAATCTTTTATGGTCAAACTTTTATAATCAAATATATATATATACAAAACCTCAATGAGGTAGCTTAATGTAATTTGATTTCCACATTCAACCCACAAAATTTAGTAATTAGGTTCGATTCAAAAGTCGATTGATTAACATGTTGACAACACTCACAATATACAAAACTATAAGACCCATATTAATCCTAGAGTACCCAGTGTTTCAACCTGGCTCTGATACCAAATGTAATGCCCACAAATTTCCAACCAAAATACAATTAAGGACAAAACACAAATTTCAAATTTCGACCACAACCACTAATGTAAATCCCAAAGACTACTCCCTACACAAGAACTTCATGAAAGCATATCAACATTTTTACAATAACTTATAAGGACTCAATTGTCTTCACATTTGTTTTGATATTCCTGGTTGGGTTTCAAATGGAGATATGGAATCCACATCATGAAGGTAGGATTGATTAGTTCCACAAACTCATCAATAATCATAGCCTTAGTTCAAGTCACACGTTATGCAAATAGAATATATATATTTCAATAGTACCTTTAAGAAATAATAAGAGAACAAGCCTAGGGGTCAAACCTAATTCCTCGGGGGCTCATCTCTGACGGCCTTGCCTACGTATATAATTCGCAGAGGAGTCGTAGTTCGACAACATAAGCTTGATCCCACACAAGCTTGACAATAGGAGGGTGAAACTTCTAGGTTGAATCTACCTTTGATAATTATATACCTTGGTGAGCACATATAATTGACCATAATAAATTTAGTAAATAAAAATTAAGTAAAACTATAGGGTTTCCCAAGAAATTTACTATAGTGAAAAGACACACCTACTCTCTTAGTAATTTCATTGAGAACAATAATATAAGTGGACTCAAATTATGTAAAAGAGAAACAACAGTCTATCACACACCATCTCCGTTAATGCTATACTACTTAGTTTGCAATCATATTTTCTCATTAATCTTAATTTATAGGGTTGATAATAGAGAGACAAATGTCTACAATCATTTCAATATACACAAAATAGTTAATTGTTTCTCTTTTGAAAACTATAAGTTATCTATTTAGAACCAGGGGTTTAATTTACAAAATACAAGTAGAGAATAAAAACACTCTAATCAAACACAAAATATATGATCTTTGGTCAAAAGATTTATGTTGTATCGTAATACACATAAATTGTAGGCTAGAGTTCCCACTACTAATTTGAGGTAACCATGTACTATTCTTTATCATTATTTCCTTTTATTTGTTTCTACTTTAAACAAATAAACAATTATAGTGAATAAATAAATATTAATAAATTAAGATTCTTTAACTATTCACTAAATGACAAACCTTCATGCCCTTACCTTATAAGAATTTAAATAAAATCAATTAACACTTAAATTCTATTATTATTGTTTTATACTAATATTTTATAGCATCACTATTTAAAATTCAAACTAATAAATAATAAGGATTAATACATGTTACCTAAGTTAAAACCTTAAATTCTCACTTTATAAAAAACAATCACAAAAAAAATCACAGGGGAATACAAAGAGTCTACTTTCCATTTTAAAGTAAATACCATAATTATTAAATTATAAAAGAAGAACACATATATACATATTTTAAACTAATAAATGAAATGTTTTGGTATTACTTTTCTTATCTTAAAAGCTACTTGTTTATTTTTTTCTTTTATTGTTTATATGTGAATTAGGAAGGTAGGGACACGTAGGACCTACTACTCAAGTTAACATTTTTAGCATGCTTAAATAAGAGCAAGGAATTAACTTGACCTTATATTTATTGCCTCCCACTATTCTAAACTTAATTTAGAGTATTGCTATGCTAGTGCCTCGTCTAAAGAGGCCGACCCCACCTATGACTAAATCAAGTATAAGCATACATTCATTTTTTTTAAAAAGGGAAATATTTACAGGTCAAGAGAAAAGATATGTAACCTCTATTCGACATGGGTATTCGAGGAAATCTAAACAGGACTCTATACCCCTTTCTAGGCGTAATAAGAGTCTTCTATAGGCAACATAATAATAGAAAGCAAGTAAGGCATAGCATAAGGTCATAGTTGGGAAGCTCAAAATTTTACGTGCAGTTTTGGAACAGTGTAAGTATCAAGTATAAGAAGACAAAAAGACACCATACATCAGAGATCGAATCCATACGAAAACCAATACCCAATTCGTATCATAGACATTCAACAATCTTATCTAAAATTCTTTGGACAGTTACCCAGTATAGCCAAAATTATTTATGAGCCATCGCAGTATAACTTTTTTGATACAGAATAAAAGAAGAGGACTAATAGTATAGTGGAATATATTAGAGATAAGCATTATTTTACGTTAGCACCACATATGAAAGCAGCCATGGATAAAAATCATAGAACCAAAGCCTTTGTTTAGCAGATAACAACATAATTGCTTAAGAATGAATAAAGCATAGCATGAGGTGATCCGACCATGTACATTTTCCCAGTTTTATTTTTATTTTCTAAATTGCAATAACCACAGATAAAACCACATAACCAATGCGTCCATTTATAGAGAGGATAGAATTGTTTTATAATAAAACTCAACACCAAATGGTCTACCCATGTACAGGTTGAAAGAAACAAAGAAAATAATTGAAGCTAAATTCATGCGTAAGGATTTAAAATGTACAGTCCAACACCTCAATAAACATAATATATATTTATTCTAAAGAAGGAATGGTTATGAGGTCCTACTTGATGGCACTAAACTTGACGAAGGGTTGACAGATCAGAAAAGAAGATAAATGTTCAGCTCACCACGCCAACCTTTCCTCTCTCACCTCTAATCAATCACTGCACTAGACTCTCCTCCTCTGGCCAAGGTTGCACTTGATGTATAGGCCCAAAGATGGACACAAAAATATTTTATATTGTAGGCCCAGATTCAAATGAAGAGCCCAGTGTAATAGAGCATTGTACTATGGCAGTTGTTGCTGCCAAGGCAATGCATAGGCACACCTCCCCCCCCTTTGTTTCTGGAGAACCTATTCCTATGAGGACTTGTAAGTGAAGTTCTAGAACACAGTTAAGACTACCAATTGAGGGAAAGCTTGAAGACCATTTTGGTGCTGCAAGGTAGGGGCAGTAAATGGGCCCTACCATCACCAAGCTTCCTTAATTCAATCATGCACACCTTGGGCAATGTTAGGGCTTTGTTGTTCAATATTTACTAGCGCCTTGCAGTTGTCAGCATCCAGACCCACATCACCAGAGATGAAACCAATTTCACTACCAATCTTGTGTACAATAGGCTCATAATCTACACTGGCCTTAGTGGTGATTTCACCGAACCCAATAACCATGTTAGTCTTGGTGCAGGCCTTGCATGCTACCTTGCTTTCAAGATCCTAGTCCAAACATGCATCCAAGACTGCATTAGAATTTTGATCACACAGCTTGACTGGGTGCCCCTCGTTCATGGACTTAGATGTAAAGAGAAAAGTATCCATCTTGGGTAGATGCAGCTACTCCAAAAGAAAGAGCAGGGCAGTAGTTAAGACCACTAAAATATGCGACTCAACGTTTCCATTAGCAAGTCAACCCTCACTTTGAATGTCTTTATCAAAGGACAATAATAGCTAGTCCTCTCTAGGGACAGGCGGACTGCCAGTACCATCCTTGGGGGCAATAGCATGACTTCTCAACCAACATATATTTTATGAGCTTGAACATAATAATATAATTGATGCCATAAAATAGATGTTCTATTTGTTAAAGGAAAACACCATTCTCACACTGTCACGCCTCCATTAGCAGTGAAGAACTTCCAATAAACACATGATGAATTTATCCTAGCATACGTGCCTGTAGAATGTGGATGCATAGACAACCAGTGCTATTCCATTGAATCACGTGCTCTTCCCTGAGACCTAAAGCCTACCAACATTGGAATCATTCTCCCCAAATCGTTGTTTCTTCCCCTCTTTTCCCTAACTTTCCATCCTATATCCTATTTATTGTTAGCAACAAAATACATAACTTCTCCACCAACCACTCGAGGCAACTGTGGCGGAAGGCTTGAGAAAGCGAAATAAAAACTCTGAACTCACTCTTTACCATATACCAGAATATTTTCTCCACCTTCAATGCTAATTACATCCCCAAACGAATGGAAGAAAATGAAGTCTCTTTCAGAAATAACACTGTAATAATGAGTTTGAATTTACAACCCTCATCAAATCCCCATGTTGATCTTACATTAATGTCGACAACCAAACAAATCGACTTTACAGAAGGTAGTCTGAATATTTTTTTGCCAATATTCATTATGGCTTTAGATTTCAAATCTTACATATCAGACAGGTGTGTTAATGTTGCGCTGACCAGCAGTATCAACTTTAATGGCCATGGAAATGATGGCAATTGGTAATAAATTTAAAGGCTTGGAAACTTACCGAAGGGAGGGAAATTAGATTAGATTGTAATTGCATTCATGGTGATTTCGTATCAAGGCCACCAATAGGATTAGGTGGGAAGAGACATCTCATAATTATAATCTAATATGCCCTGTACCTTGCACAAATAAAGTAGGTAAAATAAAGGATTTAATAAAACAATTCTAAAAATAGGTTTAGCCACATAGTGGAAAATGGATAAGAGATCATGAATTTTGGAGGGGAAATTTAATTAATAGAGTCAAGATAATTTGTCAGTTCCAATATGAATACAACTATTAGTATTAGCAATAAAGTACTCCCATTATTAAGATAACCATATTTCTATTATTGGTTAACCATTTTCGTCACAGTTTACTACCAATAATGTTAAAGTGGGAGTTAAATGATGATAATAGGGATGGGATAGTTAAGTGATAATCCTCCCATTATTCATGATTAAAACACTACACTTGACATTCGCATGAACTTGGATTTCGTAGAACTTTAGAATGAGATTATATAGCAACATCATTAATAGGGGCTATTGTGAATATATGAATAACTAGCAATAATGTTGCAACAATACTTGAATATTAATGTTAAGGTAGACCGTTCTATATGTATATAAATGTGAAGTTAGTGTAGTAATGCTCAATAATAGGTTGGGCCTCACAGATACTCAATATTAATCTTCCACCCTCATCGCGTACATGTTCTAATAACTAATAACACTCAAAATATTCATACTTAATATTATCCTCATTTGTACTACAAGGTGGCATTACCGAATTCACTCTTATTACTATTGCTAGTTATATATATATATATATTTTTCTAACACTACCAAATTCTAATTTTACTTCGAGTAAGTTAACATTATTTTTTAGGGAAAGATGAGTATATTTACTATTATAGTTGATAACCTTACCAATTATAAGTTTTATCATTTACCATTTACTTTTCCATTTATAATATTATTCTTGAAGTCAAATTATTCAACTACTAATTTATTTGACACAACCAAACTCGGTATTGGCATTCCTCTAATACTAATATTAGTATTATTCACATTGTCTACTTTCCTACCCAATGATGATATTGTTGTGATTTAAAATCACAACAATAATATCATTGATAGATAAGTTGTTCATTACTCTTTGAAATCTTAATTAATAGTTCCAAAATCATGCTAATTAAGTAATTAGAATTCTATATAAGTACATCATTATTCCATAAAATAACACCATACCAAAATGTAACCATTACTTATGGACAACTATTTAAGTCTCTAAAACGAAATCATGACTACAAGTTTGATAATCTTAATCCCGAAAGATGTTACTGTTACTTGATTATTTTCCTAGGCCATTAAATTAGAATCACATAGTACATCTAAAATTATTAATGAAGGTAAAATCAAAATTAAATAGAGTTAATATTGAGATATGCATGTATGATCTACTAAGAGAATGAAATACTAAGATACACTATAGGTGGTGAATCAACTTCAATTTAATTTACCTTTCCAAGTTATCTCTTTAATGCCTAATCATTAGAAATGGAAATGATAATTTAAATAAGCATTAAACTAGTCTCACAAGCACAAACATGCAAAGAATAATCTATCAAAAAATCTAAACTATCCAATCATAATACTATTGGAATAGCAAACCAACCACTCATAAACACACACTCTAATACATGATCAATTAAATTGGTTATGTAGTGCCCCTCATGTTGTTCCCTAGTGGACTGATGATTATTTTGTTAGGACAAAAATTATGATACTTCGTTGATGTTAAATTTATTGCTTTGATGATATTGGATGAAATTTGATAACACTTTGTTGTTTTTGCTACTATTTGAGTTATGCATATGCTATGAAAGTTTCATGGGCTTATTGGTTTATGTGGATTGATTTAATTATGTGCATTATGTGGTTATCTGATTATGGTTACTATATGGTTATCTGGTGTGTGTGTTCGATGTCGTTTACTATGTAACTATTGTTGTACAATGATGTGGTCAATTCTTTGATGTGTCTTGGTGAGAGGAACATTGTTGCATTACTCATTCGTGAGTACCTTGCTACACTACGATTTCCTCACTGTGTGTTTGATTTTTTGACTATATATATGTTGTTCAACTATTTTGTTTGATGTAAGTTATAGGTACCAGGCATCGACTCCACCTAAATTGTTAGGTCTGAGCATGTCGTAATCCAATGGAAATTGGTTGAAAATGGAGATAATGAAAGGTTCCCCACCCTTGCTATCATCCTCAATGAGGATGAGCATTCAATTGGTCACCCTGTCAGTCTTGTATGTGTTCGTGGTCAGTTGTTTTTGTTTTCAATCTTGTTTATGCTTAGGTGTTTATTATTGATATTTAGTGTTAAAATTAAATTGGTTATAATGTTGTTGTTTAGTGATGAATTAAATAAATTATTAGATAAATCATATTGATAAATTGATTTGTATGTTGTTCTTGGATAATTAAATTATTAAATTATAAAGTGTTTTTATAATTAAATATAAAGATAATTATTATTTAATTTTGAGTTTTTTAATAATAAATTAAAATGTGAAAAGATATTAATATGAAATAGAATATTAAAATAAAACATTAAATTGGATGAGGATAATCGATAATAGGATAAAACATTTAAAAAGATAGAAAAAGTAATTTCGAAGCACATGCGTGACTTCGAACTGGTTATTGTTTGGAAACTTGTTTTTATGAGATTTTAATCTACCTTTTATTTTCAAAAAACAAAAGCTTTCCTTGGTTAATAATTATTAGTTTGGGGATTATTATTAGGATCTTTGATTTTTTTTTCAAATAGATAATCTTGTCTGTAAAAAAAAAAATATCTAAAGAATAATTACATTCGATTTTTTTTTTCAAAAAAAATTGGGGGATTGGGGTAAATTACAAAGATCTGGTTAAGGATGGGAAGAAGAGGATTATTGCGGTCGAAGAGGTTTGATTCTAGCACCGAACTCTATTTCAACTATGTTGGAATCTAGGTTGGTTTTTTGTTTTGTTCTTGATTTTGCTTCTTCATTTAATACGTATGAACTTTTCCTCTTTGATCTGTTGGAAATGATTGTTCGTTCGTTTGGATGTGTTCTGGTATGTTTCATAGATTCAATAATCCTAATGGTTGTCTTGCAAAACCTATCATGTTTATTTTCCGTAAACTTGACCTCAATAATGGTAGCAAATCATTTCTTCCTTCTATCATACAAAGTTGATTCTTTAAGTTGCCTATGTATGGCCCTCGATAATTATTGTAAATTGCACATTATGTATGATTGAATATGTTTACAGTGCAATTTATTTTATATTGTGCCACACCCTTGGCATCTGATTTGGCTATTAAAGTTCACTTGCTTCTAATTTCTTGTTGTGTTATGCAGCCAATAATGGTTATTTGATTTCACCATGCTTTCCCTCTTCCTTTCTTAAACGTTGAATACCTAGTACTGTGCACATTAGTGTAGGGAGAGCCTATTTTTCTTAGATTTTTTTATTTAACATCACCAATATTTCCCACAAGGACATCGTACTTGGTTAAATGTTGGAAATGGTTCACATCTCTCAGAACGATTTTTATTGCAACAATCTAGGAGATGAATTTAGATGTAGCGTGGCAATTAGACCATACTCAAAGGTTCTTAACAACTCTAATAGTTGTTTTGTAGTTATCTTTTCATTATGGAAACAAATAATTGATTATTTTCTTCTCACCCTCAGCATTAGGTAATAGCCTTTCAAAGAGATACCTTGTTGCTTTCATTTGCCACGCCAATTTCTCCAACTTTGCACCTCTCTTGTGGCTATGGACATGATATTTTTCTTACACAGTTAGCATGCACCATTTTATGGAATCTTCCCATTTTGATGGTATGATTTTAATTTGGTGAATACATTTTATTTTGGCACTCTTTATTAGATTTTAGATTTGATTTAAGTTATATATATGTTTAGATTTGTATTTAATTTTCATACCACAGTTTATAATGATACATATATATTTATTTTTCTAAATACAGTTTATAATCATAAAATATGTGTATATTTTTATATATATGTGTTTATATATATATATATATATATATATGGGTGTATATATATATACATATATAAAAATATACACATATTTATACATGTATAAAAATAAGCGTGTATTTATTTAAATGTTGAGAAGAACATTTTTTCCTTTTCAAATAAATGATAATGTTAGATAAAGAAATTGAAAATATTAAATAGTAAGAAGGAGGATTTAATATGTAGTCAGATAATTGTGGAATTTGTTAAAAGTATGGATTTGATGATCCCTTATAATGATGTATTTTCTCTCTTACTCTATATTAGTGTTATGTAGATTCTTTATGTGTTTAGTTATTATGTGTACTTGTATTGTGATAATTTTGGAAAGGGAGATGATTTTGTATCAATATTTCTAAATGGGGAGTTCTTGTATAAAATGGTTAGTTAGACTTCCAGAGGCTAGGGGGATTTTTTTCTGCATGATGGATTTTATGATTATTTATTTTGAAATGGTTGATTTTGTCTTGAAATGGGTACATGAGAGTCTTTATCCTTGCACTACTTATTCATTATTATGGTTGAGATTTGTGTGCGATATGGTTCATGCCTCGCTCTATGTGTTTGTTCTTGTGGTTTTTGTAATTTTGTGCAAGATAGCTTACCCTATTGGAAGTGGTTGGGTCTTCTAGTTGTTAGTAGCGGGACTGGCTCTCAATGGGGGTCGGTGCACTAAGTGGCATCAAGATAACCCATGTGGTAGTTTCTTAACTCAGTGATAACCTAATTAATAAACTAGGGGGGTTGGGCAGAAATTCACACTAATTAAGATAATTGGATTCCTTATCCATGCCTTTAGTACTCGTTTAGGCTAAGGATGGGTTGAGAAGGCCTAGTTGGCAAGATCAACTTCCTTGTCCTCATGAAAGGAAAGTTGGTTCTGCATGTGTCACCCTATGGGGCCGACGTCTAGTGAGAGACTATTAGGATAACCATAGATGGGGGTAGGCATCTAGTGAGAGATTGTGAGGATAACCCATGCTAGGACCATGTGATGACACTCTTCCCTACTGCAACCTAGCATTCCCTTGTCTTTTGTTCCCCTTTTTTGTTTGCGTGACTTAAGAAGTGATGTCACTATTATGTGATGTTTTGTGAACTTTTTATGTTGGATTCTTGCTAGCCTTTGTGTCATGCTATTGTCTTCTTGACTGCTTTGGTGGTGGGACCTTATTGTTATCTCCTAGCACAGGGCGTGAACCTTAGGGTTCCACATGGTTGAGTGGATTGTGATTTTTACTCCATTGGGTTTCCCAGCTATGGTTCATGTGCGTGAAGGATGTACCCCATGTAATAGATTCAAGATCTTGAACTAGTTCAAGGGGCAGTAGCACATGTTATGTGTTGTATCTATATATCCATTGTTTCATGTAATGTAATTTTGATGTATTCTTCCTTATGTTATAAGGGAAGATTTGATGTAATCTTGTGACCATGTACTAGTGTACTCTTGTGTAAGGGAAACTGTATATGTACACTTTGATTCTTATTATATGATCTTTAATGATGATGTATCTGATGTTATAATATGGAGATGTATGTGCTTATTAATTTACGCTATGGATTTAAAATGAACTCTTGTTGTTAGTATAGCTTAGATGTCATGTTTAGATGCAATTTACAATTCTTGTTATTTTACTTTAAAAAAACAACTTATGCCATAACTTGTAGTTAGTTGTGTTGTCCCTCTAGGGTTCTTTGGTGGGACGTTACACCTAATATCAGAGCCCAATTCTAACACTAGGTACTCTAGTTTAATTGAGCCCATTATGTTGTCCTAGTGCTTAGACTCTTGAGCTTACATTTTTTCCCCTTCCATCATCCTCGCCTAATATTTGTGACTTGTCTTTGGTGTTGATGTGTAGGAAGATTCCTAGAGGTCAAGGTAGGGGTCGTGGTAGAGGCCGTGGTGGTGGCCATAGGGCTAACTACCAGAATACTCCCTCTCATAGTTCCCATGAGTCTGAAAGTGAGGAACGACAGGGTTCTCAGAATAATCTGAGAGGCAAAGCTAAGAATCTAGGCCTTACGAGGTTAGAAGGAGCACAATTGCACCATTTAATTTAAGAGGTCCTTTCCCGTCTAGGCCCTAGGCAGGAGGGTCATGTAATGCCCTGTCGTGAAACCCCAAAGGACAACACATCAAACTAACAATTATGCGACATTTTTTTTAAAGAAACTAACATAAAATGTAAATCATACAACACTAACATATAATGCATCTAACACACATAACTTCTAACTATGTCCTTTAGGATATCATGGCTACATTACAAACTAATCTCATAATGATGATAAGCTAATTACAAGTGCCCATTAAAACACCATAGCATGAACATCATTTATACATCTATAACATCAAATATACTTCCATTAATGATCATTAATTTTATCAAAGTGTACATGTACATCACTTTTATTACATAAATATACATCATTTCATGATTACATAATTACATCAATACTTCCCAACATACAATGGGAAGGATACATCAAAACATGATCCAATTCTTTTCTTCCTATTTAATTTCCAATTCAACTATCATACGTAATTAAACATATACATATATAGATGTATGTATATAATTATACATTTAGAAGGAAACTTATATTTACAATAGAATTAATTAAACAAACAATTATTTTGCATATAGTAACATTCACATTCAATATACACCATATATATATATATATATATATATATATATATAAGTGTACATATGCATATATATATTTATATATATACTTCTATATATATACATATACATATATATATATATATATATATATATATATATATATATATATATATATATATATATATATATATCTTTTACTGAAAAGCCAAATCACAAGCTGTTGTTTACAACAAACAAGTCAAATTTAAATACAAAAAATAAATGCTTAAATATCCACAGTCATGCACAGATATATTAATATATATATATTCATAAAAAAATGAATATAAATAAGCAAAATACAAGAATCATGCCTCATAAGGATGGTGCATCTGCTATGTTGGAAACCAACAACAAACATTTTCCATATTCTACATTTTGTGTGGCTGCCATGCATTTTAAAGAAATGACGAATGGTCTAGGGCTTCGTTTATTTTATTACTTGGATTTAAACTTAGCATTAATGGAGGAATTTAAAAGAAATAGAATTGCAGCTAAAGATAATCGAATATGCAACATGAATATCTTGAATTTCCGAGCAGACATTGTGTATGCAGTGACAAAAATTAAGAGCATAAGAAAATCTAATATCAAGCTTAAGGTTCGCACCAATAATAACTATTGAATGGTGACTAGGTTCAACATGGAAACTTTGTGGCAAATGATAAGAGAAAATTTAAGGAGGCATCAAATCGAATGCTATGATTATAAGATCAAAGATCAATGATATAAAATCATATGTAGTAAAAAAAATTAGATGCCTCCAACAAAATTGATTGGCATGTAAATCAGAGGTTGTCAATTAAACCAAATCCTCGAACAAAGGATAAATATAGAGAGTTCTTCCAAGGGATTTGCAACCACAAATGCAAAAACCAAGAGGTAAGTTGCTATCTTCTACAAGCAACAAAAATTGGCCAGGTGTAGTGCGTTTCAACAGTGAGAAGATTTCGATGGAAGTTAAAAGACTGAAATAAAATACCCTGATGTGGTTGGACTAGATGCCATAAAATCGTACATTCTTTTTGTGAAGGGATAGATCATATCACACAATGAAAAAGATACGCCATCTACAAAGGTTGAATACTCAGAGATAACCTTATACTTAGTAATCGAATTGGGCATAAAAATGAGTCAACATTTCTTTCTAAGGTTTGTTGCAGAGGTGAACTTCATAAAATCATTTTCTTCATATGAAAAGAAGGAAAAGAATTTGTTAATAGTAAATCTTGAGAAGAAAAAATCAAGATCAAAGTGCACCACCAATCTAGAATCCAACACTTCGAAGATGGAAAGATGTGCCGAGAATAACTCTATCACAACAACAATCTTTTTCTCCAAATCCTCAAACAACCTTCAGAACTTTTCCCACTTCCAAATAATTTTTAATTGAAATCTGTATTTTACAACTATTCTTGCAGATAGGTACCTCGCTCAAACCAAAAAAAAAATCAAAAATCAAAAATAAAAGATCAAAACCTCCCAAAATGATCATTATATAAAAATCTAAGAAAGTGATCATTTTTCAAATCCAAAAATCAACCACTATAACAAGTTTCTAATTCAAAATTCAGTTTGGAGTCATGCATCTGCACACACTCCACTTTTTCCATTTTAAAACTTGCTTTCACAATTAGTTCGAAAATCTATTCAAATTAATTATTCTATTTTTTAGTTATTAAAAAATTTATTCACATCATTTAATTTAATAACTAATTATCAAAATCCATATAATATCCTTTCACAAACATAATTTATTTAATTGTTATTTTAATTCTAAATTAATTTAAATTACCTTATAATCAATTTAATTTAATTAAATTTATCAAACAAGGTTGTTCATAATATTAAATTTACCACATAATTTCAATAACAAATTAAACAACATAATAACGAACAACAACGTGACATCACAATTTAACCAAATAACAATAGACACCAAACGAGGCAACTGACGAAGAGTACAAACTAGACTGACATGGTAACAAGATGGGTACTCATCCTTGTCGAGGATGATGACAAGGGTTGGGGACCTTTTGTCATCTTCATTTTCCATGTCATTTCCATTAGGTATTTAAGGCACGCTTAGACCTAACAGTGCAAGTGGAGTCGATGCCTGGTACCTACAACCTACATCAAACAAACTGTGGAGCAACATCTATATATATATCAAACAACATACATACCATGAGAGGAAATCACAACGTAGTAGGGTGCTCGTGAACAAGTAATGCTACACCGTCCCTCCCACCAAGACCTCAAACAACAACCACATCATCAAGTAACAATAATTACATCATAAACAACATATATAAATCACTAACTAGATGCACAACAAGCATAGTCATATGTCCACATGATACACATAGTCAAATTAATCCAAACACACAACTAACTCCATATATCCATCATAACATAAACATCAGTCAATAGTGTCATGATCATCAAAGTTGGATAAACTGCCATCCAAACCAATCCATAATGGTGAAACAAGCATCAACAAGGTCTCAAAGTACATAACATATCATAATGAGTATCAGTGCAGTGAAAGCAACACGAGAGGCACTATAGGTCATCAAGAGGTGGTTAGGAAAGAGAATGATCTCCTTAGGAGGAGAGAGGTCACATCGGTCAGAGGCTATTAATGCGAAGGCACATGAGGGATATTTGAGGAACATCCTCCTACTTTTGATGGTTTTGGTGGTGGATTAGAGGCAAAGACTTGGTTGATCGATCTGGGTAGGTTTTTTGTCATGCATTCGTATGGTAGTAACACTAAGGCAACTTGTGCCATCATGCACCTTAGAGGTTTTTCCTCTACATGGTGGCATTTAGAGGAATAGAAGTTACACCTCGATATTGGTTCAGTTTATTGGGAGATGTCCATGGAGAAACTCATAGCTCATTTCCTATTGGATCACTGGAGAAAACACCATGCTAATGAGTTCCCAAAGTTGAGACAGATGGCCATGTCAGTGGAGCAGTATGAGCATAGGATTTATGAGCTTAAGCAGTATGTTGGTATTGGCGATGACGAGGCTATATTGGTGCAACACTTTATCAAGGGTTTGAATACTCATATTAGTGGAGGAGTCTGTGTCTTCGAGTCGAAGACCATGGAGGTGGCGGTAGAGAAAGCCCAACTAGTAGAGGAGAATTTGGCCATGGCATTGGGAGGTCATACAAAAATAAATTGGTAGTGCACCCTAGTAGGATTTGGTTCACGGTGTGGTTAGTCATAGGAAGTGGGTTCCTCCAGATCCATCATGCCTACCTGCGGGTAGTAGCAAAGAGCAAAGATTCTCATTCAAACATAAGAACTCCTAGTCTCAAAGATGGTGGTAGATTTTAGTCTAAGAAAAATTAGAGTTAGCAAAGGAGTCACATGACCATTATGATCAACTAGCATAAAGTACATAGACCGTAGAAGCTAGCAAAGGTAGTTTTCAGTAGTCCAATGCACCCCTAGGTGGTAGAGGTTATGGTAGAGGTATAGGATGTTTTTCTTGTGGCTAGCAGGGCCACATAGTTAGACAATGTCCTCAAAGAAAACAACAGGATTCAGTCAAAGGCCAACAACTTTAGAGCCGATAGTGGGTGATGTAGGAAGGTCCCACAGAGTATTTCCAGTGGTTGATAACTGTCAAGCAGAATATCAGGGTATAGTGGTGGAGGCTACAAGTGTGTTACAAGGTATTGATATCTCTATTCGTTTTGACTTTGGTGCTTTTGACTTGTTTATTTCCCCTTCCTTAGTAGAGTGTTGTGGACTGGTGACAACAAAGCAAGGTGTTAGGTGGTAGGTCGAGTTGGCCTCTAGTGCTAAGGTAGCATTTGAACTCTCTTTATGCATAGTTGTTGTTTGGACAATTGGTTCACTCATCACCACACCGATTCTGCATCATACCCCTCGGGTCTTATGACGCTTTAGGTATGGATTGGTTGGATGCTCACGTATGCTGATAGATTTCCAACGTGAGTAAAGGTGTGGATGACTCAAGTAGAGAGGCAGGAAGTAGTTTGGTAGTGCCCCTCCGTTGTGACCTTTCCGGATTTTGTGTAAGTGTTTAATTGCGTTATTGTTGTTTTGTGTGTGATTAGTTTATGCAGTTAACATAATATTTGATGGGATTTGTACTCAATTAATTAAAATAGCATTGAGTAAATAAAACTAGAAATTAAGATGAAAATTAAATAAATTAGTTTTATAAAATATTAAGTAAAGAATTATTAATAGATTAATTAATTAATTATTTTGTAAAAAGCATTCTTTTAATGATATTCGATAATAATTAAGAATTTATTAAGTTATTCAAAGGTAATTATCCCAATGTCGTGAAGAGTAAATATTATTGCCAATAGATTTTAATTGATTGGAATGATTTGAATTGATTCAATCTATTCGGTTTGTGTTTTGAAGTATTAAATAAAATAGAAGTTAAACAAAATTAAATGCAATATTATGTTAGATCTAATTATAGAATTTTTCAATGTAAGGTTTTGTAACTGCTCTGCATAAATGTTGTTCTTAACTAAATCCTCTTTGTAACTGAAAAGCATGTGGAAGTCGAAGAAAATGGTAGAATATGAAAAATAAAATAATAACTATATTTAGCTTTAGAAAAAAATGGTTCATTTTTTTGGGGGGCTTTGAGGATGGAAGGTGAAGCATTGGTGGATCTTTATGGTCATCGGAGGACGTCCAATAGGGGACCATTCTGAGATGGTGAGAGAGCACACAGATAGCAAATTGGGTACACTGGGAAGGGACACGTATGTTTTCTAATATATTATTTTTGATGTTGCTTGCTGAAAATCAAACTTGAAATATGTTCACAACAACATGACCATGCTATGGGGGAATTGGAAGACCGATGCACTGGCATGCCTAATGATGGTGATGCTTAGAAGGCGTGTGAAATCTGTCTCCTTTCGAAGTTCATCATGATAAAGAGGAACCAGGTATGATTGATACCCCTACTACCTTATGATTGACAGGCTGTGATTTCTTGATAAATTCAAACAATTGAATTGTTCCTCTCTCAACTTTTAGATATGTTCTCTGAAGTCATGTTTTTGCGCCTCATCTTTTCCTTCCCTTCCGTCTCATGGATAATATGTGAGATTTGTTAATAATGCAAGTAGATGGCGATAGTTCCAAATTCCAATATTCACTTTCTGATATTCTTGGCAACCTGTCACAGCCGCAATACTTGAGCATGGTAGGGTGTATAGATTTAAATAAACTCTCTAATTTTATTATCAAAATCCCAAATGTTATCCCAAGGCTGAAGGAAAATGGCTTCTCACGCTTTTGCAACCGGACCATCTCAAACTTGGAGGAAGCTTGGTTCGTGTCTCCTCTCGATGCCGCCATTGAGCGATTGTTCAAGTGAAATGATGACCAATGAGTAGATTATTTAATTCTCTTGGTCTGCGCAATGGTTCAAGCCTTTGCCAATTACCTCCGTTCAGTCGAAGCTGAGAGAAATTGAGGTTATTGGATACAGTGTTTAGATGAGCTCCTTCGCATAGTCTGGTAATCTAAATTTATATAATCTCCCTGATACCGTTGGCAACCTATCACCGTTGCAACATTTATACTTAGGAGAGTGTACAAATTTAAATAACCTCCCTGAAACCATTGGCGACCCATCTCAGCTGCCATGTCTAAAATTCATTTTTTGATATTCTTGGCAATCTATCACTGTTGCAGCATTTAGAATTGAGGCGTTATACAGATTTAAATAGCCTCCCTGAAACCATTGCCCCTTTTTTAGTTGCAAATTTTAGACTTGCATGGGTGTAGTAAATTATATATTTTCTCTGTTTTCTTTTGTCAACGGTCTCAGCTGCGTACCTAAACATAATAGGAAGTTTAAAGGTTTAATTAATCTTTCTGATTTTATTGTTAACCTGTCTCAACTTTTTATTCAAATTAGTATGAGAATGTGGATCCAAATTAGTAGAACTTTTCAATAAGAAAATTAGAAATCTCTCTCCCTTGATTAACCAGAGACTCTTCCTTAATTGTTGCATTATCATAAGTTAGTCTCCTTGGCATTGCATGTTTGGCATTTGGTATTCTATCTTCGTATGAATAGGTATGTAAATATACCCTCATTATGGAGATAAAATGTCGAAGTAAGGTATTTAGTGAAATATTTGTATAGTGAAGTTATGACTCTTGTAGGATGAGATTTTAAATCACTTAACTACATTAGTTATATTTTAGAATGTATAAACATATATATTATTATAATTTGTTATGCCTCTTAGTAGGAAGGTCAATTTGGTTGAACTCGTTGCTTTCGTTTAGTTTCTCTTAGAATAACGAAAAATGAATATGAATTAATGAAGACATTTACTTTCTAGAATATTGAGTTCATAGTACTCCCTTATAATGGAAGTGTAGAATTAAGAGAATAATAATTCAATTTAGGAGTTTTAAATTAAATGTTGGGAATTGCGAACTCAAGTAGGTGTTATATATATATATGAATGCTTGTTCTTAAATTATGAGAAATGTTTAGTATGTTCTAGTATTTAATTAAGGATGTAGTTAATGGATTTTAAAATTAGTAGAAATAAAAGAAAATTGATTTTTAATTTATATGTAGTCAAAGAAGAGATATAGAGTAGAAATGTATAGGTTGTTGAATTCCTTATAATTCTAAATGTTGTATCGCATTTGTACTGAACTCTTAAATAATACAATTGTATATCTTTTACCATGGTTAAGTATTGTAGTAAACTCGTTGACCTAATTATGGTAGTTTTATAAACTTAAGTCAATGAAACAAATTGTTCCTTGAATTGAGTTTTCATTCTTAATTATTTCTTTTGGATTGTTAGTTAGTGGATATCTTTATGCAATTTGAGTTGCTTATATGGATGGTTATTTAGAATCTTGAAATTGTAATTGTTTTGGTTGTTGAGTAGGTTGGTATCTTTTAATTGAGAATGTGATTAGATAATTGTTGTCATTGTCATATTGCTGATTTTATGAATGTAATTTCGTACCAATCTAAGGGATTCTTGTGAGGAGAAAATTGAGGTCTCCCGTGGAATGCCTAGTTGGTGGCTTTTGGTTTGTTAAGTGATTTTGTTGAATTAAAGGTTGATTTTCTCTTTTGCATTTCCCTATTTGGGTGACACCATTTTTGATTTGTGATTAGTGTCTTATGGCTTAAAAACATCAGATCATATCTTCACTTCACAATATTGTGATATCCTTGAATGTTGGGAATGATTGATCTTTAAAATAATGTTCTTTATAGATTGTTTCGATTTACTTCTTATTGGAGGAATGGATATCTTGTATTTGAATGGGTGGTTTTTTATGGATTGTTTTGTTAGATTCTTTCGATGTGACTTTTCGTGAGTTGATTTTGAGTTGGAGTTTTCTCTCATTTAATTTATGTTGCTATTCATTGGGAACCCATATGCTTTCTATTGTTCTTTATCCTAAGTGGTAAATTGGTTAACATTTTCATTGTCATGATTGATGGTTCTGCTTGAGTTGTTATTAAGTCAATTGAAAAGTTTAGTGAGTTATGAGTATTCTGAGAGGAGAAAATAGAGGTTTCCCCTTGGATTTCTGATTTAGTTGTATCGAAGTTGTTGATGTTGTTTGAATGGAGTTGTTGATCTTATTTTGATGTATTCTCTTATTATATTTGAATCGCAATTAGTGCTTGTGACCTTGCAATTATGGTTCTTAGTTCTTTGATGGGGAACCCTAGTGTAAAATTTTTGAGAATCTTCCAGAGGCTTGAGTTGATTGATAATTGATGTTCTCTCTCTTTATGTTCCCTTGATGTGGCAAGTGTTTTAGTATCTTTATTTTGAAAGGGTTGTGCGAGACTTTGTGAGACTCTGATGTTGTACATGTTAGCGAGATGGGTAATGCCTCGCATGCTTTTATGTTGTGATTCTTTGTTCAAATTATGATGGTATAACCCTTGGTTTCTTGGTGTTTATGTTGTTGGGTCTCTAGGAGAGGGCTCTGGGGCCTGCGCCCGCTTAAGGAAGGGCACAGAGAACCCACGAAAGTGAGTTAGTAAACAAGTGAAAACCTAATAATTAACTTAGGAGGGTGGGTAGTAATATCATTATAAGATTTAAAAATGGATGCCTCTGCCTTCATTAGTGCTTCGCACTAATGGAAGGCCGAGAAGGCCGTGGTTGGCAAGGTCAGAACCTCATCCTCATGAGAGGTTATCGGCTCTACATGAGCTACCCTATGGTGCCGGCCCTCAAGTAGGAGGAAGGGCTAGGAGATCCATAGATGGGGCCATGCTTTGGAGGAAGGGGCCGAGAACCCATGCAAAGCAGCGATGACACTCTCCCCTAGTTGCCCATTTGTTTTACTTTATTGTGTTCCTCCGGAAGTATGTTATTGGAGTTGGTTTAGATTGTTGTTTGAATTTATTTAAATTGATTTATGATTATTGTTTTAATACATCTTTAGTATGTTTTGTGGTCTTGTATGATCTCATTTATATTTGATTTACAATCTTGTATCTTACGATACTGTGATATGATGTTATTGTATTATTTGATTGAAATTTGGAATTGTATTATGTTTATTCAGTTTAATTTGGAAGTATTTCATGATCATCCTTTGATTACTTGTTTACTGGTCATTGCTTTAATTTATGTGATGGCATTTATGATTTTAAGTTAGTATATTGGCTCTTGTAATTCTTGAGTTTTATGATACTTTTGTATGGCGTTGAGTCTTGTGGTTCTCTATTTGGATGTTCTTGGTTGCGGTCTCTTTCTTGTTTAGCTCCTAGCACGGGGGGTGGGTCTTCGGACTCACATGGTCGGGTGGAACGTGCTAAGCACCCCATTGGGTTCCCAGTCGAGGATCGAGAGGTGCGGATTGGTGCGGTTGTAGCGACTTCCGATTTGTATTGGTCTTGGAGCCAGTTATGATGCTTTGTATTCATCTCTTCATTGTTATCATGATTCTTGTGTATGGTTTCCATTTATGTTGGAAACACTTGTATCATTGTACTTCTTAAATGTTGTACTATAATGTAATGTTAAGTTGGTGTGGATATTGGCCATGGCAATTGTTATTCAATGTGTTAAGTTAATTATGTATATGTTGTATTTATGTACTCAGATGGTTTCTTGTCAACGAATTTTCATGTATGTGTTATAATTGTTAATGTTTACTTTGTTATGAATTATATCTTTGGCTTTTATTCTTTATTGTCGTTGTGTGGATCTCAGTCTCATAATGACTCCTCGTGTACCCCAAGGGATGTATGTGTTATGAATCTGTTTAAATGAAATTCATGTCATGACTTAATGTGTATTGCATGTATGTTATGTTTAGTTATTTTTAAAAAAAATAAAAAATTTTGTTGTGATTATTGTTTAATAGTCCTTTGGGGTTCACACGATGGGGCGTTACATAGTTGGCATATAGAGTACCATCTCCTTATGGATGATTTTTGCTATGTAGTTGAGGAGATGTATGTGTCAGGGTTGCCAGTTGTTTACTATGGCAGTCAATGATTTGGAGCTAGGGGAGATTCAAGAGGTTTCTCTTGATGATTATTTGATCCTTAGGGAGTATGCGGTTGTTTTTCCTAGTGAGATTCTGGGGATGCCACCTAAGCGTGACATTGACTTCAAGATTGACCTTATTCTCAGAGTAGAACCAATCTCTTGAGATCCATATCAGATAGCCACTTAGGAGCTTCAAGAGCTTCGATTGCAATTGGAGGAGTTGTTGGAAAAAAGGTTCATTTGTCCTAGTATTTCCCCTTGGGGAGCACCAATTATATTTGTAAAGAATAAGGATGGATCCCTTTGATTGTGCATTGATTATCGATAGTTAAATAAGGTGACAGTGAAGAACAAGTATCCCTTACCAAGAATTGATGATCTCTTTGATCAAATTAAGGGAGCTAAGGTGTTTTCAAAAAATGATCATAATTAGAGGTACCATCAATTGCGTATCTTTGAGGAAAACATTCATAATACTATATTTCGCACTCATTACGGACACCATGAGTTCACTATTGCATTGTTCGGGTTAACAAATGCACCATCTGTGTTCATGCGTTTGATGAATGGAGTGTTCTGCACTTACATTGATAGATTTTTTCCTTGTGTTCCTTGATGATATTTTGTTTTACTCAAGGACGATGGAGGAGCACGAGGAGCATTTGAGATAGGTTTTGCAGTGTCTGAGAGATAATCAACTTTATGTGAATCTGGCTAAGTGCAAATTCTTCCAAACAGAGGTGAGATATTTGGGACATGTCATCTCTAGAGAAGGTATCATCATGGATCCTTCAAAGATCCAATCTATTATGGATTGTCCTATGCCCACTAATGTTTCAGAGGTTTGTAGTTTCATGGGCTTAGCAGGTTACTATCGGTGGTTTGTACAGGGGTTTTCAAGGATAACACACCCCATCACTTGCCTTTAGAGGAAAGGGAAGAAGTTCATTTGGTCAAAATAGTGTCAGTCAGCCTTTTAGACTCTTAAAGAGAGGTTGACCAGTGCACCTATCTTAGCAATCCTTGATCCTACTGGAGACTTTGTGGTGTGTACATATGCATCTTTGGAGGGCTTAGGATTAGTTCTGATGTAGGATGGTTGTGTGATTTCCTATGAGTATCAAAAACTCAAGGATCATGAACTAAAGTATCCCATGCATGACTTGGAGTTAGCGGTCGTTGTTCATGCCCTAGTGAGACGGAGACACTTCCTATTGGGGCATCGATTTGAGTTGCATAGTGATCACCGTAGTTTACAATATATATTTACACAGCCAAACTTGAATGCTAGGTAGAGGTGGTGGATGGAGTTCCTATGTGAGTATGATGTTGAGGCTAAATATATCCAGGGTAAGGAAATTTTCATGGCGGATGCTCTTAGTCAACAAAGACATGAGCTATTAGAAAAAATCTTGGTGTAGATTTGAGGATTCAAATTCTTGCAGCACTTCCTATAGATAGTTGGTATCAAGAGGTGAAATCAGAGGTTGAGTCAGGTAGAGATTTGGAGGGAAAATTTGTAGAATATTTGCTTGATTTAGATGGTCTTCTATGACAATTGGGTTGCATTTATGTTCCTCCTTCCGAGGGTCTTCACACCCTAATCATGTCAGAGGCTCATCAGGCACCCTATTCTGCTCATCCAGGTGTCAAGAAGATGTATGTAGACCTTCATCAGCTGTATTTATAGGTCAAAATGAAGAGAGACATTGCAGACTTTGTTTTGAGGTGTTTGGAGTGCTAGAGAGTTAAGGCAAGGAACTAGCACCCCATGGGCCTTTTGCAGCCACATCTTGTTCTAGATTGGAAGTGGGACATCATTTCAATAGATTTCATAGTTGGTTTTCCTATGTCTTCTCATTGTCATGACACAATCATGGTCACTGTTGATAGGTTAACTAAGGTGGCACACTTTTCTCTTGTTCGGTCATCATATAATGCTTCTTTTGTGGCTAGAATTTTCATGGAGGATATTGTCAAACTGCAAATAATTCCTCATAGAATCATTTTCGATAGAGATCTAGTGTTCACTTCAGCTCTTTGGACGTCTTTACAGCATGCCTTGGGGACCCAGTTGAACTTTAGTTCTACTTACCATCCGGAGAAAGATGGACAAACTAAGAGGGTCAACCAAGTTCTTGAGGATATGCTTAGGATGTACATTATGGATTAGCAGTCTCGATGGGAGGACTACTTGTACTTAGTGGAGTTCGCGTACAATAATGGGTACCATAGTTCAATTGGTATGCTTCCTTTTTAGGCATTGTATGGTTGTCCTTTTTGGACTCCGCTAAGTTGGGATCATCTTGAGGACAGGATCCTTCTTGGTCCTGAGATGATTTAGGAGATGGAGCAATAGGTTGCTCATATTAGATAACACTTGGTGGTAGTATAGGACAAACAGAAGAAATATGTAGATGATCATAGGGTCGATCATTAGTTTTCAGCTGGTGACCGGGTGTTCTTACTGGTGCATTTGCTAAAGATTCTGATCCGCAATGGAAAAGACTCTAAGCTCACACCACATTTTGTAGAGACATTTGAGTATTTGGAGAGGATTGGTCCCATTGCTTATCATCTTGCTTTGCCACCTAGTCTATCACGCATTCATGATGTGTTCCATGTTTCTATTGTTAGACCATACTATCTAGAAATTTCTCATGTTCTTGATTGGAATTCCTTACAGGTAGAGGATGGGAAATTGGCACTAGAGCCCGTGGCCATTCTTCAGCATAGGAGACTCACCCTCTGGGGTTGAGACATTGAGTAGGTGTGGGTCTAGTGGAATCCTAACAATGAGGCTTCAACTACTTGGGAGGATGCATCCTGGATAGGAGAGTCATACCCATACTTGTTTACAGGCTTCCAGGAGTAAGCCTGATCCTTGGGGGGAGGATGTAGTCCCCCTCATGTTGTTCCCTAGTGGACTAATGATTATTCTATTAGGAAAAACATTATGACACTTTTTTGATGTTATATTTACTACTTTGATGATACTAGATGACATTTGATGACACTTTGATGTTTTTTCTACTGTTTGAGTTATCATATTCTATGATAGTTTCATGGGCTTATTAGTTTATGTGGATTGACTTAATTATGCATATTATGTGGTTATCTGATTATGGTTACTATATGGTTATCTGGTGTTTGTTCAGTGTCATTTACTATGTATCTATTGTTGTACAATGATGTGGTCACTTGTTTGATGTGTCTTGGTGAGAGGAACAATGTTGCATTACTCATTCGTGAGTATCCTGCTACCTTGTGATTTCCTCTCATGGTGTGTCTGACTATTTGACTATATATATGTTGTTCGACCATTTTGTTTGATGCAGGTTGCAGGTTGTAGGAATCGACTCCACCTGAATTTTTAGGTCAGAGCATGCCTTAAACCCAATGGAAAGTTGTTGAAAACGGACATAACAAAAGGCTCCCCACCCTTTCCATCATCCTCAATGAGGATGAGCATTGAGTTGGTCACCTCGTCAATCTTGTATGTGTTCATGGTCAATTGTTTTTGTTTTCAATCTTATTTATGCTTAGGTGTTTATTATTTATATTTAGTGTTAAAATTAAATTATTTATAATGTTGTTGTTTAGAAATGAATTAAATAAATTATTAGATAAATCATATTGATAAATTGATTTGTATATTGTTCTTGGGTAATTAAATTATTAAATTATAAAGTGTTTTTATAATTAAATTATTAAATTATAAAGTGTTTTTATAATTAAATATAAAGATAATTATTATTTAATGCTGAGTTTTTAATAATAAATAAAAATGTGAAAAGATATTAATATGAAATAAAATATTAAAATACATTAAATCGGATGAGGATAATCGATAATGGGATAAAACAATTAAAAAGATAAAAAAATTAATTTTTAAGCACATGTGTGACTTTGAACTGGTTATTGTTTGGAAACTTGTTGTTTTTACGATATTTTTATCCGCTTTTTTTTCAAAAAAAAAGAAGCTTTCCTTGGTTAATAATTATCATTTTGGGGATTATTATTAGGATCATTGATTTTGTTTTCAAATAGAGAACCTTTTCTATAAAAAAAAAATTATCTGAAGAATAATTACATTTGATTGATTGCTTTCAAAAGAAATTGGGGGATTGGGGTAAATTATAGAAGATTTGGTTAAGGCTGGAAAGAAGAGGATTATTGCAGTCGAAGAGGTTTGATTTTGACGCCGAACTTTGTTTCAGTCGTGTTGGAATGCAAGTTGGTTTTGTGTTTTGTTCTTGATTTTGCTTCTTTGTTTAATACGTATGAACTTTTCATCTTCGGTCTATTGGAAATGATTGTTCATTCGTTTGGATGTGTTCCGATATGTTTCATTGATTCAATAATTTTGATGGCTATCTTGCAAAACCTATCATGTTTATTTTCCGCAAACTTGACCTCAATAATGGTAGCACATCATTTTTTCCTACTTTCATACAAAGTCAATTTTTTAAGTTGCCCATGTATGGCCCTCGATAATTATTGTAAGTTGCCTATTATGTATGATTGAAAATGTTTGCAATGCAATTTCTTTTATACTACATCGCACCCTTGGCATCTGATCTGGCTATTAATTTTTTCTTGCTTCTAATTTCCTATTGCATTATGTAGCCGATAATGGCTATTTGATTTCACCATGCTCGCCCTCTTCCTTTCTTAAACACTGAATACCTGATACTGTGCACATTAGCATAGGGCGAGCCTATTTTTCTCAGATTGTTTTATGTAGCATCACCAATATTTCCCACAAGGACATTGTACCTAGTAAAATGTTGGAAATGGTTCACATCTATGGTTCATATCTCTTAGAACGATTTGTATTGCAACAATCTAGGAGATGAATTTAGATGTAGCATGGCAATCATACCATACTTAGAGGTTCTTAACAACTCTAATAGTTGCGTTGTAGTTAGCTTTTCATTAAGGTGACAGATAATTGATTATTTTATTCTCACCCATAGCATTAGGTAATAGTCTTGCATAGAGATACCTTGTTGCTTTCATTCGCCACGCCAATTTCTCCAACTATGCACCTCTCCTGTGGTTGTGGACGTGATCTTTTTCTTGCACAGTTAGCATGCATCATTTTATGGCATCTTCCCATTTTGATGCTGCAATTTGAATTTGGTGAATACATTTTATTTTGGCACTCTTTATTAGATTTGACATTCGATTTAAGTTATATAAATATATATATATATTTAGATTTGTATTTAATTTTCATACCACAATTTATAATTATACATATATATTTACATTTCTGAAATCAGTTTATAATCATAAAATATGTGTATATTTATATATATGTATTTATATATATAAATATATATATATGGATATTGGTGTATATATATACATATATTTATACATATTTATACATATATATATATATATATATATATACATATATATACATATATATACATATATACATATATGCATATATACATATATATACATATATATATACATATATATATATATACATGTATAAAAATAAGTGTATATTTATTTAAATGTTGAGGAGAGCATTTTTTCCTTTACAAATAAATAATAATGTTAGATAAAGAAATTGGAAATATTAAATAGTAAGAAGGAGGATATAATATGTAGTTAGATAATTGTGGAATTTGTTAAAAGTGTGGATTTGATTATCCCTTATAATGGTGTATTTTCTCTCTTACTCTGTATTAGTGTTATGCAGATTCTTTATGTGTTTAGTAATTATGTGTACTTGTATTGTGACAATTTTGGAAAGGGAGATGATTTTAAATCATTATTTCTGAATGGGGAGTCCTTGTGTAAAATGGTTAGTTAGACTTCTAGAGGCTAGGGGGAGTTTTTCCGCATGATGGGTTTTATGATTATTTATTTTGAAATGGTTGATTTTGTCTTGAAATGGGTACACGAGGGTCTTTAGCCTTGTATTTCTTATTCATTATTATGGTTTATATTTTTGTGTGGGATGCTTATACCTCACTCTATGTGTTTTTTCTTGTGGTATTTGTAATTTTGTGCAAGATGGCTTACCCTATTGGATGTGGTTGGGTCTTCTAGTTGTTAGTAGGGGGAGTGGCTCTCAATGGGGCCCGGTGCACAAAGTGGCATCATGATAACCCATGTGGAAGTTTCTTAACTCAATGATAACCTAATTAATAAACTAGGGGGGTTGGGTAGAAATTCACACTAATTAAGATAATTGGATATCTCACCCATGCATGTAGTGCTCGTTTAGGCTAAGGATGGGTTGAGAATGCCTGGTTGGCAAGATCAACTTCCTTTTCCTCAAGAAAGGAAAGTTGGTTATGCATGTGTAACCCTATGGGGCCGGTGTCTAGTGAGAGATTGTCAGGATAACCCATGCTAGGACCATACGATGACACTCTTCCCTACTACAACCTAGCATTCCCTTATCTTGTGTTCTCCTTTGTTGTTTGTGTGCCTCTGGAAGTGATTTTATTGTTATGTGATGTTTTGTGTACTTTTTATGTTGGAGTCTTGTTAGCATTTGTGGCGTGCTATTGTCTTCTTGACTTCTTTGGTGGTTGGACCTTATTGTTATCTCCTAGCATGGGGGGTGGACCTTAGGGTTCCACATGGTCAGGTGGATTGTGCTTTTTACTCCATTGGGTTTCCTAGTTGTGGTTCGTGTGCGTGAAGGATGTACCACATGTAACAGATTCTGGATCTTGAACTTGTTCGAGGGGCAATAGTGTGTGTTATGTGTTGTATCTATATATCCTTTGTATCATGTAATGTAATTTTGATGTATTCTTCCTAATGTAGAAAGGCAAGCTTTGATGTAATCTTGTGACCATGTACTGATGTACTCTTATATAAGGGAAACTATATATGTACACTTTGATTCTTATTATATGATCTTTAATGATGATTTATCTAATGTTATAATATGGAGACATATGTACTTATTCATTTATGCTATGGATATAAAATGAACCCTTGTTGTTAGTAAATTGTGATGTATATTTATACTTTGTTAAGTAATGCAATCATAAAACCTTAGAGGACATAGTATAGCTTATATGTCATGTTTAGATGCAATTTAAAATTCATGTTATTTTACTTTTTAAAAAAATTGTTTCATAAATTGTAGTTAGTTGTGTCATCCTCTAGGGTTCTTTGGCAGGGCATTACAGGTTATTATTAATTAAAAATTATTACCTAAAATGATTTTATAAAGATAAACACTAAGGTTATAATGTACCAACACAATTCTAATTCTTTTAATTTGTGATCTTAACCAAATAAATACCTCTTTTTTTACACCACTTTTTAAGTGATTATCAACTTCCTTAAACTATTCCTAGACTCTTTTGTGCTAGGTTGTTGAAGCATATTCATATAGATTAAAATATTCTCATTCTTGGATAAAATGAATATTATTGTTCAACCACTAATAATCCAAATAAATGTTTAAACTCTCTAACAATAACAAATCCTAAAAATATAAAAAAATAAAAATAAAATAAAAGCAATTAAAGGGAACCATTACTTTTAAACATTTCTAAATTAAGACACTTAAATAATAACTATAAACTACTTTCAAAACTAACTTATGAATTCTTATAAACAACTTCCTTTCTTTGCAAACCTGTAGACATGTAAAAATGACCTAACACTTAAATCACATATCCAAAATGACATTTTCTCATCATCGACAACATTATCACCTAATATCACTGCATTTCACTATAGTACGATGCTAGTAAGATAGCTGGCCAAGCCAAGTATAATGTAGAAAATTTCCACATCTGTAAGAGTACAGATCCTCTGATCCCAATCCAAGACACCATTAGGTCTAATAACTGGGATGTGCTCTGAGGCCCATACATGAAGCAATGTAACACCGACAAAAAATGGAACTACCTCCCTAATAGGAAAACTCATGCATGTGTCTGTATAGATGAGCAACGCGACAAGGGATCCATGCATACCTAGTATCATGCTCAAACATCTACTCAATACATACACCCCAACCAACTAGAAACTATCTACCTCATCAATCAAGAATGATGAGCCCCAAGAGAAAAAAACATAGAACCAAAGAAACATGATTTGCACTTTCAATGAACAGAGATAGGTCTATCTCTGACTCCACAACCCGAAGATGCCTAACACCAAGAGCTCATCACATAGCATGTGTACCATGTCATATAGAATAGGTCATGAGCTCTCCATGAATTGAAATATAGAGAATCCTCCATGTACATCCTATAAGATGATGGTGGCCTCACTGGTTGGTGAATGAAAGGATGATGACTCAAAGTGCCATCTCTCATCGAGAGAGGTCATCATCGCTCTATGGCATCTAATCACTAGCATGTAACATATATGTCGCAACCCCATAGTTTCTAGAACATCTTTCTCAAGCTCATGGAAACCAATAATCAAATCAAATAACTGACATGGATATCACTCTCTCAAGTAAAGCAGTTTGAAAACCACCTACAAAAATTCAACCCACAACATGAAGAAGTGTCTACGAAAACACAAAACAAACCTAAGATTGCGAACAAACTAGCTCAAACTTCCAAAAATAGCAAAAGAGGTTACTTTTTTGTTAAAATTGGTCAAGAAAGTAAAAATTGGGCCTATTTTTGTCAAAAGTGATCATAAAACTCAAAAGAAGTACAAATAGAAAAAGAAAAAAAGTTTCTCAAGAGTGAACATATTTCACAATGGTGGACATTTCAAATAAAGAAATTCAAAAGTGAAGATTCTAATCGGAAGCAAAAGTAGAAGCGAATATCTAGAGCAAAAGTGAACATTGTAATCAGGGGCGGTAGAAATATGCAAGAGCATCACATTCACAAACATCAAAAGTGGTAAGAACAACATAAAAGCATAATTTTCATGAAATTACTGCTATTGACTAGAAACTATTCTAGCATTTATTACTCAAAAATGAAAAAAAAAACATGAAAGGAGAGGGTGCATACCACCACACCAATGCCAGCAGGCCTCTGAAACTAACGAGTCACCTTTGCACGATGTGGGGCTCTCGCAATCCTTGGTATCATGACTCAACAATCGCAAAATCAAGGAATCTAGAGACAAGAATTTACTAAGTGTCGAGAATGCAAATGAGGTAAATTAAACCCTAGTTACCTATTTTAACCCCCAAACTCAATTTTTTTTACCTAGGAAACCCTCATAGGCTGAAATTAGGAGCTCTCAAAAATGTCTAAACTCTAAACAAGGGTCATATAAGCTTAATTTTTTGTCCTCTACGTATTTGAACTAAAATTAAACATTGTCGCAAGCCCGACCCGAAAATGACTTTTCCAACCAACCTCTCGAAGGTGCAGCCCAATGTTGTACCCATCTATCTGCTGACAGCCAAGGCATAGTTGAGCATATAATTTTTTTCAAATCTTGATCTTAACATCGAATTATTTGAAACAAAGCAACTAGTATTGTGTCTCAAAGAGGTGCAAAATGTAGACATGTAATAATGACCTAACTCTTATCACATATCTTGAATGACCTAACACTTATCACCTAATATCACTGCATTTCACATCATTAACACCAAATGCCCTAATTTCCTCTGTTAGTTAAATAATCTTTAAATTATTTAATTAATTCACTATTACATCATTTTTTACTAATTCATCGTTTCATCATCGACAACATTATCACCTAATATCACTACATTTCACATCATTAAAATCAAATACCCTAATTTCCTTTATTAATTAAATAATCTTTAAAATATTTAATTAATTCACTTACCATAGTTGTTTTGATTCATGTCTATTCTTCAATCCCACTGAAAGCTCAACATGATTTCCTCAATTCCACTAATTAGGCAATATATTTCCTCTAATTGATCAATTAATATCCTTAATTGATTCAATCATTAAATCTAACTAAGCAATCTAATTCTTCTCAATAGCTTTCAACCATTGATCTTGATTCAGCATTTTTATGATCTTGCATGTTCATCTCAAATCATAAAATCTATATAGCAATCCTCTTCATCCTTAAAAATGATCAGAGAAGTGACATATTTTGTGCAATGAAGTAATGCTAAATTGACAATTGATTTCTTGAGAGATTATATATACATCTTCAATCACCATTCATGCACATTGAAGATTTTGCAAACACATAATGGAGGCTTTGCATCGATACAACACAATGCAACATCATTGCAGATACATTTCGACATGAGATGGGTAATGATATAGTTAATTGAATTCATGGTTTTGTCCTTTGAATTTGCATTGCTTAATTTCATTGAATTTTGTAATCTTGTATTGGTCATTTCATGAGTAATGGGTATGGAATCTATCTTTCATTTGAATTAAATCTTGTTTAATACATCTATGTTTGATTTCCTTATACATCCCAATTTCTCCCTTACACATTCTGGCACGCCTGGTGGGATAGAGGTCCTTGAAATTAACATTCCTTTGAGTGTATTTTGAGCAGTTGTAGGTTTTAGAAATGCACTTGAAAAAAATTATGTGAATGCTATGAGAATCTTACATGGTTATTTCTTCGTTTTGACCGCGGTTACATTTTTTGTAACCCCTATTAAAAAATTTGACCGCTTTTGCTTTAGATAACATGACCACTTTTATTAATGAGGACTGTACAGGGCCATTTTTGATAATGAGGACTGCACAGGGCCACTTTTTTCAATGAGGACCACAGTTGCTAAAAATAACAAGGCTACTTTTGCATAACATTTATGCTTTTTCTTTGTTCTTTTGATTTGAAAATTTGCAAGCAATTTTTTTTATTTCTAACGCTAACGAGTGTTTGTTTTGGTTGGGTTGCTGACTTTTTTTGTGCAGCTCTTACAAGAATATGCCATACTTTACATCAAAAATGACTAACTATTTTATTGCAAAGAAGGCGAATGATCCAAGCCCAAGTTTTCTAACAAAGCTTTCTTAGTTTAAAATAAAATATTTTCAATTTGGTGCTATAAAATTGAACCCCACAACTTACACATTTTGATTCGGTGTTTTAAAATAACTTTCAAAAGCTTTTGTAATTTAGGGAAAACATTTTTTATTTGGTAATATAAAATTGAACCCCACAACTGCACATTTCGATTTGGTGTCTTAAAAATGAAATTTTCAAAAGGTTTCTTAGTTTAGAACATATTTCAAATTGGTGCTTAATAATTGAACCCCACAACTTGCACATTTTGATTTGGTGTCTTAAAATGAACTTTCAAAAGCTTTTGTAGTTTAGAAAAACACTTTATTTTGGTGCTTGTAAAATGGAATGCTTTATTTTGACCAAATGCTTCCATATTGTTGACAAAACAAATGAATTTATTTTGTTGACCAAATTAAGACAAGGTTATTAGAAACACTCAAGAATTGGTGCTTAAAACTGAACAAATATATTCTAATTTGTAGACTGCTATCTACTTGCTTGAAATCTAGAACACTTCAAAATTGGTGCACATAAAAAGCAAATTGCTATCTTGTTCACACTTCATTCATTTTTTCCTTTTTGGATAGCATTTCTCAAAGGGATTAAAAAGAATATTGTGATGAATTGTATGTCGTGTCTTTCAAGTTTAGCAAACTAACTGTCTATCCTCTCCCTCACGTCTTTTTGGAAATCTTGGGTGACGAAAAGCACTTTGAGTTTCACACTTGTTTTATTTCAAGCGTCACATTTAGAGGGCCTCCCTTTGAGACACATCCTGCATTAGAGAACTCAAAGGTGACTCAAAGCAATTTTTCCCTCAGGACACTATATAAATGGTCAAGGCTAAATGCCAAATGACTTAATCGATGATTACTTTGTCGTAAGTGCCATTCAAGAAAGGGGAGGTACCATTTGGTAAATAGAGCCCCAAGTAAGTTGGTTAAAGCCTTAAGTGGCTTGTTGTGTGCTAGAAAAGTGTTGGATCCCCTAAGCAGTGACTAAGAACCAATGTAGTAGAGGCCACCTTTTTTTAGCCAAAACATTCTTTGAAAGTGGTGCATCAAAATATACTTCCAAGAAGTTACTTACCAAGTCTAATTTATGGTTGAGTTAAAACACTCTCCATAAGTTGCATGTAAAATCATCCCTTCAAGGCATGAGGTAAGCCCACCTAGAATAGCGTGTCTATCTCTAGGGTGTAATGATTTTCTTCATGAACTTTCCAAAATTCTTTGTTACTTTGGAAATCAAACACTTTGCTTGATTTAAAATAAACACATCAAAACAAACATTGAACTTGGTTATCAAATCTCAAACCCTTTGGACTTAGTGTGAATACCTTTGAAAGGAGCCCTATATTTGCACTCCTTAAAATATATCTTAAAAAAATATCTCTAAAGGTTTTTGAATATGTAGGCTTACATTTCAAGTCACATTTTAGACCAAAGTCAAAATTGGGAACTATGGTTTTAGTATCTTGGATTTCACAAACTTTGAGCTTTAATGGAAAGAAACTTGCTTAAACTATAGACATTTAGATTCAAATAGTTTTTATTGTTTTATTGTGTCATATCACTTGCCAGAATTCTCAAAACAAATCAAAAATAATCAAAACAAACAAAACTTCAAAAAACTGCAAACTTGTCTAAAATTGCTGTCAAAATAGAAACTAGAAAACAAACCTGCATAGAAAATTGCTATTGTTGTTGTTTTTTCCACTTTTTACCTTAAGATTACCACAGTTGATCTAAAATAGGATGTTATTTCTCTCTGGATTATGACAATGACAGTCCAAAACCTTGCCACTTTTGAAAAATAGAATGCAGTTGACCTGACTTTGCCGCTATTGATCCTAATATTGTTGCACTTGACCTATTTTCCTAGCCACAGTTGATCTAGATCTGGCTGCTATTGACCAAAACTATCACTTTTGCATTCACTATTCACCAAATAGAAAATTTGCAATAGAGGTTGCTTTTGAAAAAAACTTATCATAGTTGTCCTTTAGACTTGGCTACTATTGACATAAATTTGGTTGCTTTTGATAGAAATTACCACTAATGTTCTAAGATTTCCGCTTTTGCCTTCTTTTCTAGTGCAAATTAGAGACTGATCTGAAACTGATTGCATCTTTCACCTTGTGATAACGAAAGAATTAGACCTCCAAAACATGCCATAATCTACATCAGTCCATCATCCATTTGTAAAGTCAAACACTCCAACCTAGTTTTAGGATTCAAAATCAAAACACAACTTGGATTATTCCTTCACTCTCAATTTTTAAGATATCAACATTTACTTGCACCTCAAGGATAGTTCAAGTAAATCTCTAAAACATATCCTTTAGAAAAATGAAGTGGGATATTGGTCCAAGTGTTCAATATTTTAAATCCCAAAGTTAGCATCATTTCCAAAACATTCATCAAACATCACTCACTTTATGACCATTTTGCGTCCTACTACTCTAGTTCAATAACTAGGTCTTATAGCACCCATTATACAACCAAACCTCACACAAATTGAAGGTAAACAATAAAAAATCATCAGTAGTTTGAGAAGTTTCATGTTTGAGAAAAAGGAAACAACAACTCAGTAGAGAAATATAGCTAATATCCTAGACGAAAAAGAATGAAGAGCTGAAATTGCAGTTGGAAGGCCCGTATTACCACCTCCTGCATGGTAATAGAAAATATTAGCTTACCAAAATACCTTTAAACCAAAAATCCCAAAACACTTAAAAAATAGAAAATCCCAAAAGAAAAGCATTATTTCATTACATAGCTAGAAATCACCAACTTTCACAGATCCTTGGCACTTTTTTATGACAACCACACAATCTCAACATAGAAAAAAGATGGAAGCAAACAAGAGTAGCTCAAGCACACTAAAAACCAACATCACTAATGAGGAAACCAACCCATGGGGATACAAACCAAGTGATCTTACAACTCCTCAAAAGGAACTTTCCTTCAAGGCAACACCAAACCAACCACCAAGTGATGAGGAAGTATGCCTTAGACACCAAAACATGATCGATAGACAAAATCAAAATCAAAATCCCAATGACATGATCATAGAAGAATATGATAGTGATGAGGAACTCAATGAGGTGAAGATATTAGAATACTCCCAAGAACTTAATATGCAAAAACTCATGGATAAGATGCTTGAAAGAAATGCTAACTCATATTTCTTCACACTAGCGCAAAGTGGTGCAAAACTACCCATTGACTTCAACGTAGACATATTAAAATATTTAAACCTTATCCCACTTGGAGATAAAATAGTAGCTAGACAACTTCCAAAACCAACCATGAATACCAACATACCCCCATTGTTTTTAGAAAACAGTTATCAAACGCAACCCATGGATAATCCCTTATTTAGGCAATCATCCCAAATTGAACAAGCATATGTGGCACAACAATACCAAGGAAACACATCTCAAAACATACCACAAGATAACATAATTCAAAACATGGGGAACATTCCAAAGGACCAACAAGGTGGTAACCCATCACAAGGGTAGTACATGCCCCAACAGCTTCCTACATTAACCCTTCTAACAACATATAAAATCAACAAGGGAAATTTCTACAACAAAATATGCAACAAGGTATGCCACAAACAAACTACCAAGGGAACCTTTAACCAAATAAACCACAAGGTTTACCCTCAACATAGCATCAAGGTAACCTTCAACCAAATCAATCGCAACAAGATTTACCCTCAACGTAGTATCAAGGTAACCTTCAACCAAATCAGCCACAACAAGGTTTTCCCTCAATGCAGTATCAAGGTAACCTTCAACCAAATTAACCACAACAAAGTTTACCCTCAATTCAGTATCAAGGTAACCTTCAACCAAATCAACCACAACAAGGTTTACCCTCAGCACAGTATCAAGGTAACCTTCAACCAAATCAACCACAACAAGGTTTACCCTCAATGTAGTATCAAGATAACCTTCAACCAAATCAACCACAACAAGGTTTACCCTCAACATAGTATCAAGGTAATCTTCAACCAAATCAATCACAACAAGGTTTACCCTCAACGTAGTATCAAGGTAACCTTCAACCAAATCAACCACAACAACAAGGTGTGCCAAAAAAAAACTATTAAGGAAACCCTTCAACAACACTCACAACAACAAGGTGTACTATCAACACAAGACCAAGGTACCCTTCATCACAATCCCCAACAACATGTACCATCAATGCAACATCAAGGTAGCCTTTAACAACAATCACAACAGTATAGTGTACCACAAATTAAAAATTAGAGTACACCCAAAATCAACATCACTTTTTTCACCAAACCCAACATCAAAATCATCAACAACAACAACAAGGGGGACCACAAAATCAGTACCAAGGAACACCTCAAGGTAAATATCAAGGTACACACCAAGGACCCAACCTACTTTATATGCAACAAGGACCTAACATACCTTATATACAACATGGTTCTCAAAATCCCATGGTTACACAAAATCTAGTTTATGATCATACGAACATCATGGGACAACAAATATACAATACCTAACATCCTCAAACAAGCACACCAAACATTGACATAAATTTGCAACTACAAACACTCAGTCAGAGGATATCAGATATAAAAATTGGAAAACCCAAGAAGAGTTATGCTCTCCAAGATATTTTTTTGTATATGTTTGATCAAAATACTCCCATGGTACCTTTCCCCAAAGGCATAGAAATACAAAAAATTGATAAGTATAGGGGGAAAGAGATCCAATTGAGCATGTACGTGAGTTTTTGGTATCCTTCATGGAACTACAACAAAACAACACTTACCTAATGAGACTTTTTCCATGGAGTCTCAATGGGCCCACTATATACTGGTTCTCACATTTACCTCCAGGTATCAGAACATTTGATGAACTATTAGATAAGTTCATCAACCACTTCTCATATAACATTGAACAAGACATAATGATCATAGATCTCTATAAAATCAAACAAAGTCAAGGTGAATCATTTGCCTCATACCTACAAAGATGGAGATACAAAGCGAGAAAGATCAAGTGGCCAATTCTAGAGAAACAACGTGTCAATGTCTTCATCTCCAACATGCATCCAAATATCAATTACAACCTCACAATACTATGTCCAATAAATTTTGAGGAAACCATTGAAAAGGGCATACTTATCAAAAGAGCCCTTGTTGCAAGAGGAACACTCAAACTTTACAACCCAAAATATCAACCTTCTACTTCAAATGGTGAACATAAGAAATGGGCAAAGAACAAGAATGTAACCAATGATGGAGTAGTCGACACAAAGGTTGTACATAATGTGCAAGCTCCCAATATCCCACAAAATTAGGTCCAAACAAAACAACAAGGTTACCAATAGAACAACTAACCTAGTTACCAACAGAATAACCAACCCAACTATCAATAGAACAATCAACTCAATTATCCATAGAATAACCAACAGAAAAACCAGCAACAAAATCAAGGATAGGAATGAAAGGAGACTACCAAGACAATATGACCAACCGTGAAGGAAATTTACTCCATTGGGAGAATCCCTTGAAGTGATCATGCACAAACTAGTTAACAAGAACCTCATCAAAATAAACGATAGAGAAAACTATGAAGAACCTAACTTCAAACCCCCTTGGTATAATGAGAACGATCAATGTGAATTCCATAAAATCAAGGGACACACCACCAACAACTGCATGATACTTAAGAATATTGTGCAAGATCTAATAGAAAAGAGAGAGGTCGACATAGAACATTGGCCTAGAAACAAATACCTAAATATTTAAATGAATCCAATCCCTGACCATTCTAAGGGAAAAAACAAAGAAAAGCACAATATTACCATAAGGCCTCCTTCTCTTATGGTGAGGATACCATTCTAAGACATGTCTCTTGTGAAAATCATACCATCTATGTGGTAACCATACTAGGTGCCAATCTCGAATGCAATGTAACTACACAAAGGGGAAGAGTAACAATCCAAGGAGCACCAACCCAAGTAAAAACCACAAGTAAGCCACTAATTAACTATAGCATTGTGGACCAACTTAAGAAAAATCCTGCCCTAATTTCCATCATTGAGCTTCTAAAACTACCACCAACACATAAAGAGATATTGGAGAAAGCCTTTGGTGAAACATCAATCCCAAACAACCTTGATGCAAATCAATTTCAAGCCATGGTTGGAAATATCACGTCCACCCACCATTTAGTATTTTTTGAGAAAGACCTTCCACAAAAATTCTTCCACAACCAAGATCTTTATTTAGAGATAAACATCCATAAACATAAATTCAAGAGGGTACTCATAGATAACGGTGCAAGTCTGAACATTTGTACCTTAAAATTTGTGAAAACATTGGTATATTTTGATGATGTCACAGAGAAAAGCAAGAGCATTACCATAAAAGCTTATGATGACATGGAGCGCAATTCAGAAGGCACAATCAGGCTACCTATTCAGATAGGACTAGAAATAATAGAAACTACTTGTCAAGTACTAGATCTTGAGCTTCCATACAACCTACTTTTGGGTTGACAATGGATTCATGCTATGAAAGCAGTGCCATCTATGTTCCATCAATTCCTAAAGTTTCCTTATGACAATAAGGAAATTACCATATATGTTGAGCCCAAACCCTTCCATTATTGTGCTAAATTGGAGGAAAAGTATAAAATGATTCAGAAAATACCCAGTAATGATATATATTTTCACTCCTTTTCATACATTGACCCAATATCACTAGCTTCATCCTCCACTACACCATATCAACCAAAGTACCTAAATCTAATACCAAGATCCAAGTACTTGAAAAGGGTAATGGAAACTATCATTTCAATCAAGCCTTTTGCATTGGAATGCTTCCTCCAACACTAAAGGTTTATAGAGGGCCAAAGGAGATCAAACATGTTCAAATAGTAACAATGGTAGTCAAACCCACGATCTTTACCAAGTGGGGAGATATGAAAAATGAAGAAATATTCAAAGAGGACTTCTCATCAATCATCTACAAAGAAGAACAAGAAGAACTACAACAACTACAACCCTTTCCCATTGATCCTAGAAATAAAGGGTATCATATGGCTAAACAAATGGGATACACTAGAAAAGGTGGCCTTAGGTGACACAAACAAGGTAGATGAGAACCTATTATAGTGGAACAAAGAAAGAAGAACATGGGACTAGGCTATGGTTCGATAGATGTGGTTACTCCAAACATCAGATATACCTCTTTTGAGAAAGGAGCTCCTTCTACTAACTTTAAGACTATAAGATATGGGGACCAACCACATCAAGGCTCCAAGTCACAGAGATTTGAGAGCGGAGGGCTACACTAACTTACCTCGCTCTAAAAGATGTCTTGGGATAAGGATCAAGAATGATGAGCACTATAACATACTTCTATCACTCTATAGATCTCGAACTCAGGTTTGGGCTAGGCGAGTTGGTTTTAGAGTCGATACTGTGTCTTAGACAACTCTCTGTTCGAGGATGATAGTGTGGTTTTGGGATGACAACACGACGCACTGGTGTTCGTACAGTCAAAAAATATTAAACACAATACAAACTACTTAAAAACTAACTAACAACCTAGCTAGTTGGTTTTGACAGGAAAAACAAAATGATAAAGTATGAGAAATAGAGAAGATGATAAAAAAATAGATGAAAGTTAGGGTGATGAAGATAATCTCACAAAAGTGCATGTTTTCCAGCTAGCTCCACACGTACGTTCACCTACACACAAGCAAGAGGGAAAATTGTTGGGGCTGTATAGAGGCCTACCTCAGTCATACCCTCATTTTTGTGTTTCCACCTCCACAGACAACCAAAAAGAAACGAAGTAGAAATATGCGATAAAGGAAAGAAGAGAGAACAAAAACACTACAAATAGTATTATGCTACTTCTATCAAATCTCAAAGGAGAGGAGTGAAACATTACCACCTCCACCCAAAAGCTCACTAGCGAATGGAGGAGAATATGGACTTGAAAAGCTCACCACAGCCGCAACTATGATGAAGGGAGGTCTCACAAGACTCCAAGCCCATGCTTCTATGTCTTGCTTCACACTTGCAATGTGGAGTTGATGAAGCTTCAAATGTTGTTGTAATGGAGTGTTGGAATGTTGCTTGAGAGTGAAGTGTATGCTAGATAATGTGAATTTGTTGCTTAGAGAATGAAATGAGATGAGAATGGATGTTTTTGAAGGTGGGATGGGAAGAATCTACCATTTTCAAGGTTGGTTGGTCAAAGAAGGACGTTAAAATTTGTCCCCAATTGGGAGTGTAACGCCTCTACCAAATTTAGATTTAGGAATCTATTAGGGATGGTAGTGTGTTGTGTAGATGTCTAGGCGTTGCGCCTATGTCCCCAACAAATATTCTCTCACTGAAACAAAGAACAGATGCCAAGTGGATGGAAGGAAATTGGGTGATGTGGAATTTCACCTTTGAATTTGATTTTCTAAGGTGAGGGTGTGTGAAAGGGGAATTTGCATAAGGCGTGCAGATTCACAACTATACATTTTTCCCCCACTTTAGCGAGCATGAGTACTGATGAGTGCTTCAATGAAGTAGATCAAAGAGTTAGTAGGGTTATAGATTTATACCTAAACCATTGAGGAAGCAGACCACAATCTGGTGAGATCAAAAGTGCAGGACAAGCAAAGGACTCCATAGGTACTCTCCCTGAGGAGTTTCAAATAGAAGACTCCATGGCCCCGTAGAACTATGAAGCTGCACAAAGTACACCGAAGGCCCTCAGACCAACGATGGAAAAATCTTGCAGGATGAAAGTGTCTCACAAGCCCACAAACCTACAAGGAGGAAACCCCTAAGATCTCTCACATGAACGAAGACATGAGAAGAAAGCATCTTACAAGTCCGTAGACCTGCAAGGAGGTGACCCCCAAGATATCTCACATGAAGGAAGCCCAAAGAAGTAAGTTCCTTATAGGCCCACATACCTGCAAGGAGGTGACCCCCAAGATCTCTCACATGGAGGAAGCCCTGTGAAGTAAGCACCTTCCAGGCCTGCAAACCTACAAGGAGGCTTCCCCCAAGATATCTCACATGGATGAAACCTAGAGAAGGGGACTCCGTAGAGTCGTATAGCAGCTTCACAGGTGCACCTGTGAAGTGACATGTTTACCTGCAGATAAAACATGTCCAAAAACAAAGCAATCATGCAGGAAAATAAACAGACAGTCACATAGACTATTAATAAGTTGGAAGGATTTCAAAGGGGTCCCTCAGGAACCCAATGTGAAGAGGGGCCCACTCAAGGGACACATTATTTGGAAGTGCAAAAGAGACATTTTTTTTTTTCAAATCAATTCATCATCAAGGAATCCTTTCAAAATATGTTCACTTCATCAAGGAATTTGAAAGAAAGAAAATGCCCCCTCATGAGGGGAAGTTCAAAGTTACACCCACCTTAGAGGAAAGTTCTCAAGTTCTTTCTTTGTGAACCCATGATGAAGGAAACACATTATGTTAGGGGTCCAAGTCAAGAATGCGATCCTTGAAAAATTTTGCAAAGATTCTCGAGAAAAGATTTGTTGGCAACGAATGCATTTTATAAAAAATCAAAGTGTCATAGAAATGGCATTGTCACACATACAAGGGAAAACTCAAGAAAATAAGAGAGAAAGATAAAAGAAAAGTAAAAAGAGACAAAGACATTGCAAACAAAGGGAATAGTGGTGATCTGATTTTTCGGGGTCAGATCTGCTCATGAATATACATACATATATATATATATATATAAGTATAGTAATAGTATATTAATGAACTTTCATCAACCCCCTACTATATCAAACCATGTGAAGAATGCATGAGAAGAAAAAGTAAAAATAAAAAAATTGGGTCAATATGGAAGGGAAGCCTAAATTCCCCCAACACTTTGCATCATCCCCAATTTGCCAAAAATCAAACACAAACATGGAAGAATGATGATACAGATAGAAGAAGGTTTACGACACAAATTACTCCTATATTCAAGCACCAAAAAGGGTGAAAAGGGTCATCTAGGAACACATAGCACAATCATGGGGGAACACATCACAACACACACATCTAATCTAAAGATAAAGAAAAGGCCTCCCCTTAACACTCATCGACCAAGAGGTTGTTTTCTTCCCAATTTATATCATTATAAGGGGAAGGAGGATGAGCTTTCAGTGGTGGAATATTAAGGGGAGGAGCTTCTGACCCTCCCATAACAAGGGTGAAGGAAGAAGGCCCTGCAAGGTCTTCTCCACTTGGCTCTTGTGGAGCTATAGTCAACAACTTTGCAAAGATCGCCAACAAGGTTGGGACCTTGTCCAAAGAGTTGAACATGCAATTTCCTAGAGTTCCATGTCATACCTCAATGAATAGAGAGGACTACACCCGAGATTCACCGCTTGGCTCATCGAGTGACTTAGGAGCAGTGACAAACTTAGGGGAAGTCAGAACTTGCTTTGTTACTAGGATGGAACAAGCTAGTGCAGGACCACCCTTTGGAGAAGGCGGGCTCCTCTTACACCCGCCATTTCTAGAAGGGCCATCCTCCACCTTTTTCTTCATCAGGGGATGTGAAATCCCCATGGATGAGGCAAAAGGTGCGAAGGAAGAGGAGAAGGAGAAAATTACGGTGGCCACCATCGAGGTATTTTGCATGTCCACGGGTTTTGAGAATGGAAAGATGTCTGGAAGGGACATCAATAGGGGTGGCTTAGTCAACATAGTGATAAACACCTGCACCTTTTTTGGGTCAGGCACATTCATACTCACAACGGAAGCCAAAAGTGAGACTGAACTAGATTGAATAGAAGCATAGGGGAGGAAAGAGGAGGACACAATTGGAGGCCTTGAAGCAGGGGTGATCATCTCCTCTACCTTCTTCTACAAAGTGGCCTACTCAGCCACCAGATCCTTTTTTCGATGCTTGCACTCACATGCAAGGTGGTTTCTATGACTCTTCGAGCTAGAGGCCGAGAGTTGTGAAGGAACGGAAGGCTCCTGCTCAGCCATAGGAGTGTCCACTACAGCCATTTCTAGTGAAGGGATGGGCTCTTGGATCAGCGCAAGAGGAGTAGGTTGAGAGACAATGGGGGGATTTTTCTCTAGTGCCTCGGTAGTAGGCCTCTTCCCATTTACTACTTTGGGAGTAGAAGAAATGGGAGTTCTTAGAGGCCAAGACATAGAGGATTCCCCATTGGGACACTTTCTCCTACCATACAAGTAGGGCCAAGGCCTAGGTGGTTTGGTAGGGAGATTAGATATCCAAATCTTGGGTTTTCGCCAAGTCAGTATCATCAGGCTCAGTAGGAAAAATCCAGGAATATTCATCCAAAACTTTTCTTTGGAAAGAGGAGCAGGAGAGGCATCCTAAGAATGGGCTAGCTTCTCTTTTCCTTTTCGAGAAGAGGGGACAACTTGTTGCTGCACTACTGGAAGGGTCAATTTTGGTTGTCCCTTGCCCCGAGTCTTATTGTATCTATGGGTTATTTTTCTAAAGTTAGATAATCAAATATCAAAGCATAAAAACCAAAAGAAAGTAATGAAGAAAAAAGGAAATATAAATGAAAACACAAAATGCAATGAGCTCACCAAATGTCTTCAATCTCCATGGCTGACCTCCATTACACCTTCTAACTTGTTGAAAGATGTGTTGCCCTCAGATTCAATGTACGAGCAACTTGACAACAAAGACTATGTCTTACACAAGCTTTGAAGGATTTGGAATATGAATGTCCAAAATGAAATAAAGTGTCTATGCCTATGACGAAATGACTACTATGCTTAAGATAAATATGCCAAAATCACAAATAAACTGCAAGGATATGTGTATGTGAGTATGTGTGTGTTTAATCGAAAATGTGAGCAAAATTGTCATTTTATAGAAAATGCAATTTTGGACAAACCGACGAGATTGAAAGTTGGTGAAAGCCTAAAATCTGTGGATGAGATTTCATGTGACAATCCCTAATCAAGGTTAGGGAAAAATCATTAAATGAGTGGTCGAGATGTCATTTGAGAAAATCAAATCGGTGGTCGAGAATAAATGAGATAATTAATCAAAAAGATAAAAAAAATTGAAAAAGACTGCTTGATTTATGAGATTTGAAAAATCAAGAAGATAAGAGTTGAACTGAAAAGAAAAATTGGAAAATCAA
>VDFB02006781.1:0-42124 GCA_007258455.2 Sequoia sempervirens | reverse complement strand
CTTGTAAGTATGGGGAAGAAAAATATATCAAACTAAATGCACTACCAAAAGATAGATCAATTGGGATTTTTTTCTAGGAAAGTGTGATATTTAATTGAAATCCTAATGTATTAATGTTGTATCTTCAACAATCTTGGAATGAGTACTTGGATGCCTATGTTGTCAAAAGATATTATTATTTTACTATTAATTCTCCTCATGTTGAAATTTCCATGAACTAGTTAGGATGCAAATCTCCACCACTAAGCTACCCACCCACTTTATGACAAGTCAATTTACGATGTAGGTATGCTAATTTTTTTGACACCTTTTTCACATTGTGAGATATTACCAAATAATTATAATGGTCATTTGGTTTTGTGTGGATCATGAACCATGTAAGGGTGTGTTTATTGATCTTACTCACCAATAAAATGTATGCATTGAATAATTTTGTTTTATCATCATTTTATCAACAAGCATATGCATATTTGAAGGTTTATTTAAAATTGACTAATGATATGTTGATTAAAACTATAGGATACATTATTTTACCTTAATTTTTTGGTCTAAAAGATGAGGGAAGTTCTTATTCTATGTCATATTCTTTCTTCTTTAGATGTATTTCATATTTTATTTGGGTATGCATGGATAAAGCAATATCAAGCAACATCATCTATGTTATGCCATCAAGGTATCAAATATGTTTGAACACTAGTAAAGAGGTTACAATTGCAAGAGATCCGTATATGCCTTTATTTTAGATTAAGCCATTTAACCTTAAATAATTTTAAGTACATACATAAGGATCCTCTATATAAGTGCAAGGATTCTTTGCCTAATTTGTAAAATTTTCAAAAGGAACAATGGTGGGAAAAATCAAGACAAGATGCAACACCCTAGAATTCTAAAGGGTTTCATAAATTATTTTCAGGAGCCAAGTAGGTTATATGTGGTGGTTTTATATTATAAAATAATTCAAGAATCTATAAGGCCAAAAGAACCATAAGCATTGCAAACTTTAGTTTAGAAGCATAAGGGATTGATATTTTCATTCCTAAACATGGTTTTCATAAAAAAAATTACTCATGTAGCAAGCACACTATAGAATTCACAAAGAAGGTTAGGGTTTTTAGCTTCATTTGTTATATGGAGATATTTTATTGTAATGTACGTAATCAATGATATGATTCTTGATTTTTTATAAGATTTAATATTATAACACCTTAACAAATCAAGCTATGACTTTCATGGTTCACTCCTACATGTATGAAATTTGCATTTTCATCTACAAGTTTAACCCTAAATTTGTAGTTTTAAAATTATTTTGTGACCTTGACCCCTACACTTCTAGTCTTTAGGAATTTATTTATCTCCATTTTTTAGACTATATTGAGAGCCATTATAATGTTTTTTTGCACTAACTTTCGGAGGAAACTCGTTTTTCCTTACTCAAACCCTTGGATTATGCAAAACGGGGAAGCAAAATACTATATTGAAAATGCTTTAAAAACTTTCAAACAAGTGCAATTTGAATTCAACAAATTTAAAAAAAATTGCATATAGGGTTTCGAAATTAAACAAATACATGCATTTTAAACTCTAAAAAAATGGAATTTTAAATACCTCGTGCTCAATAGTGGTCGATACGCGAATTGCAATGATGAAGTTTGAAGAGAGGACCCAAAATTTGCTTTCGCCGGTGAGAAATTTTGTTGGGTCGCCGTTCGGATTATGTTCGCCGCGCGCAGGGACAGTGACTGACTGGTAAATTCACAGTAAAAATGTGAAAGTGAAAGCATTTTTTTTGGTTTTGTCATATTCAGGGGTTCGGTCGAACCCCCTTAAATATTGTTTTTTATTAGGCTCAGTTTAGGGTTCGGCCGAGCCATGGGTTCGGCTGAACCAATTAATTGGTTCGGTCAAGCCATATGGTTCGGCCGAACCCATTTGATATGAAGAGTGGTTAAATTTTGAAATTTCTTCCTCTTCAAAAGTGTAAACCACTTATGTGGCTTCACCCTAATTCCTCCATTGACTAGCATACCATTTACTTCAATCTGATTTAATAACATAGGACTTGTCTATATAGATATTGAAATGGTTTAATGCACACTAATTCAAATTCCCTATCTTCAAACTAACTCTTCAAAAATATATTCATTACTCTTGCATACCATTTACTTCAATCTAATTGAATATCTGAGGACTTGTCTATATAGATATGGGAATGGTTTAATATGCACTAATTCAAAATCCCTCTCTTCAAACTAACTCTTCAAAAATACATTCATTACTCTAACATACCATTTACTTCAATCTAATTGAATAATCAAGGACTTGTCTATATAGATATGGGAATGGTTTATTATTGTAGACACCTAAAATTGTTCTAGCCTGTGAACTAGCATATATCACTACATTTCATATCAAAAGCATCAAAAACCCTACTTTCTGCTATTAATTGAATAATACAACATTATTTAGTTAATTCATTTTTTCATCAATTTCAACCAATTAAATAAATCATTTATTTAATAAAGTCTTGATCTAACTTTATTCCTCCTGATTAATTAAATAACTTAATGATATCAAGTTTCCACAATCCATAATGTAATTAAATAACGTCGATTATTTAATTATGTCGCTAATTCACTTTATTCCGCTAAGTCAATTAAATTATTAAATCATAATAATTTAATTAATTCACTTTCCCTCCAAATTTGAATAATTTGAATAAACTATTCAAAACATCATCAAAAATCAAATCAAACTAATGCAACTTTATTTGCAAAAGTCAAACTTGATGTTCAACTCCAAAAAGAATTAATTGCTCATTCTCAACCACTTTTCTAATTGAGAAAATTACAAATCACTGATTACTCAATCTATTTCCTGACTGATTAATCTATTTCCTGACAAAAATCTATTACTTGCCTGATCAATCTATATTCCTAATTGATCAATCTATTTTTCAATCACATTAATTACGTAATCTATTTGCACAGATTATACCCATCTAAATCCTCTCAACATCTTTTGACCGTCGATCAAGATATTCTACTACGCAATCCTAATCATCCATTTCAAATCACAATTTCTATATAACAAACCTTTTTCCTCACAAAAAAGGATCGAAGAATCAACAATCTACACAACAAAGTAATGCCAAATCGACATTGACAAAACTTCAACCAACATCTTCGATCAACATGCATGTTCTTCAAAGCTCTCGCACGCAAACAATGGAGGCTTCGCATTGATATGAAAAACCACATCTTCGCTAACACACTCCAACACAGGATGGGTAACAATTTATTTTAGTAAATTCATGTGTTCTTGCTTCATTTCATTTGCATTTCTTGAATTTAGTGTTCTTAACCGTTCATTTCGTGAGTAATGGGCATAAATCTAGATCATTATTTTGGATTAGATTAGTTTTTATTCATTGTTTTGATCTTATTTACACTCATGGATTTCCCTCTTACACAATTATGCACTAATTCAAAACCCCTCTCTTCAAACTAACTCTTCAAAAATATATTCATTACTCTAGCATACCATTTACTTCAATCTAATTGAATAACTGAGGACTTGTCTATATAGATATAGCAATGGTTTAATATGCACTAATTCAAAATTTTCTCTTCAAAAATATATTCATTTCTCTAACATACCATTTACTTTAATCGAATTGAATAACCGAAAACTTGTCTATATAGATATGGAAATAGTTTATTATGCATTAATTCAAAATCCCTCTCTTCAAACTAACTTTTCAAAAATGTATTCATTACTCTAGCATACCATTTACTTCAATCTAATTGAAGGACTTTGTATGTATGTATAAACACCTTCCAAGCCATTATTTTGATAAAATAAAGCAAGAAAAAGATAGTATCGAATACTTGCATCTAATAAACATAAACAAAGATAAAGATATTATTGAATACTTGCATCTAATAAACATAAACAAAGATTATATCTAACATTTATCCATAGATCCTCAACACATACACAGTCTATCTTTAATCGTGTACATCAGCTTAGAAGCTTTACATCTATCACCTCAGCTCTCTGATCTTGACATCGGAGGCCAAATTAAGTTTGCGAAAGAGCATCCAAATCTCATTCACTCTGTGCTCAAACTCAAAGGGAGAGTTGTACTGCGCAACAGTGTAGAGGGAGGACTGGTCAGCTTTAGATTGAGCGATAGCAGTTTCCCAGCGGGTTCCCTTGAGACTCGCCTGCAACTTGGCTGCCTCCTTTCCCACATTATAATCACTCGCAAAACCTCCAAACCTTCGCACTGCAGCGTATCGAACCCCCCACCTCGATTCCTCCAACGCTAGGGTTTTGGCTGCCTTCGGAGGGCTTTTCTGGAAACTTTCAGGCACATAGAAGCTAACGACGAAAGAAGACTCGCAAAAGGGTCCACTTGACGGAAATATGTCCGTCAACACAGGCGCCGTCATCGGAACCTTGGCGTGCTCCTCGTTCTGTCCTTGGATGTAATCAAACAACCTGGAAATGAAAATAAAGTTCAGAAATTTATGGAAAATGAAAATGAAACGAAAATGAAAATAAAGTAAGAAATTTACGGAAAATGAAAATGAAACGAAAATGAAAATAAAGTTAAGAAATTGAAAATGAACCGAAAAAGTTCAGAAATTTATGGAAAATGAAAATAAAGTTAAGAAATTGAAAATAAAGTTAGGAAATTTATGGAAAATGAAAATGAAAATAAAGTTCAGAAATTTATGGAAAATGAAAAAGTTCAGAAATTTATGGAAAATGAAAATGAAACGAAAATGAAAATAAAGTTCAGAAATCTATGGAAAATGAAAATGAAACGACAATGAAAATAAAGTTCAGAAATTTGTGGAAAGGGAAAAGCGAGATTACCTTAGAAATCCAGTCCTTGTGGCGTCCACAAAGGAGATGTTGTGAATGGAGGAGGTGGACATCCAGACAGTCTGGTTGTAGCGACGAATCTCATACAATTCGCCTTCCTCGATAATGTCGTACGAGGGGCATTCAATGGAATTGCATGAAGGAGGAGGAGCCTCAGGCTTGCTCCAGGTGACTGCATGTTGGCAATGGATTAGTAACAGCAATAGCGCGCCTGCAATGTTGAATTTCATGGTGGATTTTCCTCGCCTCTGCTTTTCGGTTTCTGTGAGGCTAAGCAAGGGCAAAGTATGGCTATAAAGATATTAAGATGAGGACTTCTGTGGCCACAAACTCACTCCTAAAGAATCAAATTTGTAGTCAAATGGACAATTTAACATGACACGCCGCACTATTCTACGGACAAAGAAGCGTACACGCGTGTTGCCCGCAGCCATTAAACTTCAAGTGGATGTTTTTAACTCGCTCAGAAATCCTTCATTACGAGGGCCTAAATTTGATGGTTGTATCGTTGGATTAAGCTATTTTAGTTGTAAAATACAATTACAAATGTAGTTATTTATTTCACATGAAAATGAAGGGAATGAAAGTTTTTAATGATGATTAGAAGATAATTTTAGGAAGATTGTATTAGTTGAAATAAAAATGAATGAAATGAAAGTTTTTAATGACGTTCACAAGATTAAGGATTGGAGAAACCAACATAGATTATAATCAACAAACCACTACTTCTATTTATGATGCAATTTCAAAGACATAACAATTATGAAAAATTTGTTTGAGAGGCAAGATTGATTGTCAAATTTAGGCCATGTTCACTACCCCTAGTTTTGATAAGTAGGAGGTATTTTACATAGCGTGTCAAATTGTGATATTGCTATCAGAATTCAACCGTGTAGTTTTACAAGTCAAACTCATCAACCCATGTTTCATGAGTAGTGGTTCACAAGAACCCCTAGTTTTGTTGAAAACATTGATCTTTTAATAGTTTTTCTTTTCATTTTCGATTTACTCAAAACACTTCAGTATTTCAATTTCAAATTGTGTGCATGCCCATGTGTGTGAAGGTTTACAATTTGTAAAGAAAAGTAATTAAATTAGACACAATTAACTTATATTAAGTAAATGATAATTGTGAATGATAAAGTGTATAAATAGTGATATTAGAAAATTAAATTTGAAAGAATTGTTTGTTTAGCTTGTGGAACAATAATAGAGATAAAAATTTAATGTAGCTAGGAATTTGATTGTTTGTTATTAAAAAATAGCTAATATTTGAATGCTCATTGTCCTCAAATTCTCTGTTGGTATATAGCTCTATGTGGGTTAATTTCATGGCTATGAATCAACTTTGCATCACATGAATCTAATATGTGATCTATGATTAATTTCAAGAGGCATTCTATAGTGGCCGCAAGGGGTGGGGTGAGTTGTTAACAAAAACTCTTATATTTTATCTTAAATTTGATGGTTGTTTACATGTAAAAATACTAATATTTAATAATAAATAAAATATTTCTAAAATAAGTAGCACATCATAAATAATTTTTTAATGTATATATAATAAAATGTATATGCTCATGTAGTAAATAAATAGTTTCAAAGTAAAACAAAATAACTTTTAAGTAAATAAAAAAGCTCCAAATTGATACCTTTTGGTATTTTTTTAGATAGATGTATCTAAGTTATCTATACTAGTTCTAATATAGCATGATTCAAACTTCTAAATTTTTGGAAATTTTTCTTTTGTTGATAATCAAAGATTGATGGTATTTTAAAATACCTTGGGCAAGTTTCCACATTACAAGGGTTAATTTCTACTAGGTTAGCCCCCTTGATTGGACCAACTTCACAAATATGAGTAATAGGGGTAGATAATAGACAAACATGTAGATGATATTAATGATAATTGAAATGCAAATTACTTATTTATTTTAGTGATCCAATTCTATGTGTTCCTATAAGAGCTCCTTGTAAATGCAAATGATTATTTAATCATTGATTGATGTGATTAGATGATGAATTAATTCTCAAATAATTATTTAATCACTGATTGATGTGATTAGATGATGAATTAATTCTCAAATAATTGTCTTTAAATACCAAGACATAACAAATCATCACCAAAATGTGTACCAAATTAGTGCCCAATGAATATGAGGAAAAAGCATAAATTGATCTTTTGAATTACAAGTTAAATCTATGTCATGTACTATCACTCTTGCATGCCATGAAAATGACCCCAAGATAAAGAATGCTACATCTTGGGAACAAGAATGGGTGTATAGAAACTAGGGCTAATAAGTAATGCATATATATATGGGAATAGGCATAAATAGGGTAGGGTTCAATAAAAATGTATAGAAATGTGCATGTGAGGGTAAATGTTCAGGTAGATGGAGACTAGGGAAATATTCATACTTAGCACAAATGTATACGATATGTTGATATGTAATTGAATTGAGACATCATCTTAAAATTAAATGGGAATAATTTATAGGTATGCAAATTTCACCATTACACAATTGTAAGTGATTTTTATCAAACCCTAATAAATTTATCTAAGCTAGCTAAAAAATGCATATCAATAAGCAAAAATTAACCTAGATAAAGGGGCTAGGAATAAAATTTTAAAAAACTAAATTAATTGAGAAAGTCAAATGAATTGAAAATTATACGTAGCTTGACAATTCATGATGGGGAAATGATGTTCTATAAGTCAATAACTAGTTTACCTTTGTTCCATATTTTAAGGGCATTATATGAAAAATATATTAGATTCTAAAGATAACTAATTTGTTGCTTTGGCTCATCTTTCCTTTGGATCATTTATACTAATAATTTTTTCATTGCACCATTGACCAACTCTCCCACATCATTAGTGGTGGGGCTTGTGATTTTTGAGTAGTTTCTTCCTTATGCCATCCTTTATAATGGGCCATAACTTGATGAAATCAATGACCATACATATGTAGATTCTATCCATCATGTTTTGAAATTCAAATGTGCCCCTAATGATTGTGCTACAATGTTAAAGATGTATTAAAGGAATGCCATCATCCTCACTCAAAATCAAAATGGTGGGCATTAAGGTGTGAAATAAAGGATCTATTCTAGATTATTGTGTGAATGTAGCTACATTCAAATCCCCATTGTCATCATGACATTACTTACCCACTTTATTTTAGTCTTATAGTAATGTTGTTCTATTTGTATCAATAAGTACTTCAAGCTCAATTATTGAGAAGGTACAAGGAATAATCATTCCATAGGAATTAGTGATTTGTAATTTTATAACTATGCATATTTGAATGTTCAATAAAAAGAAGTCATGGTTAGTTGTATCCCTAATTTTTCATGAGATTTACCTTTTATTTATGTTATAGATGATTAAGTTACAAACTTGATGATTATTAACGTGTAATGTTTGTAATTGGAGCTCACTATCTCATCCAATGAATAATCCTAGATTTTTCACTTAGATTAAAATTTAATTTTATATTTAATTTTAGAATATTTCTCCCATTTTTGCATTCACAATACAGATTAGAATTTCTTATTGAAAACCATGGGCGTGTGCACCAATCTGACACAAAAAAGGTGTCAAATTATGAAAAATCATGAAATGGACCTTTTTTGCATGCACCAAATTTTGCACTCACTGAATGTAAAAGGTGAATAAAAAAGTCACACCCAAACCTACTCATTTCTACCCTGGTTGTGATTTCCCTTTGTTGGTTTTCACCTCTGCAACCCACACTCACCAAAAGGGGGCCATTTTTTCCACTTTCAGGTTGTGATTCTTCACAAGGATGTCACCAAGACGTTGTCGAGGTGAAAGAGGTATGTATTTCAATTGTTTTAGTTTTAAATTTAAATTAAATTATAGATTGAATTAGGTTTTTCAATTTGTTATCACGGAATCTAGTAGCGCTCGTTCCACGGATAACCCCCCTACGAAACTTGTTTGTTTCCTAGGTTCGTAAAGTTCAAGCACGCAAAATGAGGTGATTTTCAATCTACCTTGAAGTGTATTCCAAAGCTTCAAACAGTCAGTTTGAGAACCCCCTTACGTTCACCTCGGGAAGACCTTTGAAATGAGTATCTTCACGAGCCTCACTGTTGATACTTTGTGAAATTGGGAAAAGTGCAGTTGTCTCAAAAATAGCGCTCCAACCCTTTTTGAAAAAATGACTAAGTGTAAAAAGTGCAAGGGCGCTAAAATTCAGCGCCCCTGCACTTAAGTGATTTTTGTAAAGTGCAATGGTGCTGATTTTTAGCGCCTTTGCACTTGTTTTCCAGACTTAGTTATTTTTATTTTTATTTTGTGCAATGGTGTTGAATTTTAGCACCTTTGCACTTTTTCCAGACTTAGTCATTTTTTTTGTGCAATGGTGCTAAATTTTAGCACCTTTGCACTTTTTCCAAACTTAGTCATTTTTTTGTGCAATGGTGTTGAATTTTAGCACCTTTACACTTGGCAGTTTTTAACTTAGTCTCTTCAAACTTGCTCTATCTCCATTCTGGACGCCCTTTCTTCGCTCCCGCATCATTTTTCGTGCCTAGTTGCTTGTTTCACACTTGCTCAACATCATTTCTCGCTTCACGCTTCCCAATGCTTCTTTTTCTGCTAATGCCTATTGATTCACCATCCTTGTAGTTTCTCTCCAAATTTCATCAATTGATCCTCAAGGTGACATCTTCTAATCCAGTGAACTATCCCAGATCTACAAAGAAGTCATTATGTAGCAAGTTGAGGATGACAATTTTTCCCAAAGCCTCAATACATATCATTTGCGATATACAGTTGACACTTGATAATTTCAAGACACATCTTCGCGGGTGCAAGAAAATCCATTCATTTTCCAAAAGGTCAATCACAAGAGCTCACACCCTTGTAGATTACATAGTCAGCGCAGATGATGCATTCATACAGGAGAACAAGAAGAAGTATGAAGACTCTGCGCCCAAAGCAAGGAACCATGAAGATTTTTGATCTCTAATGTTGAACATTTTGATGCTTCCCTTTATGCATCTTGTAAATAGTTTTTGACATCTTAAATGTCTTTTCTCAAAGTGTAATTGCACCAAAATTTTGAGATGTAATTTCTTGAAGACAAATTACATTTTGACTAAGTCAAAATTTAGGTGAGATTTTCCTAAATTAACTCACCTAACTTTCCTAGATTTACTCTTCCCTCTCTTTTATAAATATGAGGGATTTCTATTGTAAAGTGGATCCTTTAGTTTTTGCAATGAAGTGCTGCTCAATTTGCAACAAATTGTGAAACTTTGTGTTCATGTTTTGTGAATCTAAATCTGATCAATAAAGGAAGAAATTGCATACCAGACTTTGCGTTGGATCGATTGTCTCTTGAATTTGATTGAGATTGGTGGTGATTAGTTTATGAAATCTGAAGGACTTCAAGTGATTCTTGTGGACTTTGTGTCACATTTCTAACTTGAATTTGTGTTTATGTTTTAATGTTTTGGTTGAAAGATCTACAAGACTTTGAGCTTGTAATCTCTCATGTTGTTCGAATGAATTGCTGCATCTAAGAAGACTTTGTGCTTCTAATGCGACAAACTATATTGTTCTCACAGATCTGCAGTTGAAAAGACTACGAAACGACTTTGCGCCTTCGTGAGCCTTACTTGTTTCCATTTTTCTTTTGTTATAATCTTATCTGATACCTCTAAGCTGTGCTTTGCCAAGATAGGGAATCAGTTGTACTGCTTTTGGTAAGTTTCTAGTACTTTGAATTAAGAACGTTTTCAGCTGTGAAGCATTATACACATCTTCTCTGAAAAAAGAGAGAATGATGAATGCGACACGCACCCCCCACTTCGTAAATACTGTAAATATTTTGTAAATACTCTAGCTGGTTTCTAATTGTAAGAAGGGTGCCTCCCCTTGCTGAGAGGAGAGATTGAATCTCACATAGCTGTGGCTGAAGTCCTAGTTGTGTAATCTATTGAAAAAGTTGATTACATAATTTTCACCCAACATAATTAAACTTTGTTTTAATTTCCATGAAATCAATCTCCACCTCCAAACATTGAAAGTTCACAATCACCTCCTTATGAAGACCCTCATGAACAAGAATAACATCAAACTCCTCCCTCAATTCACATACATCTTGTAGGAACACAACAAAATATTCTAAATCAAATAGAAAACAACAAAAGAGAGATTGAAGAATTGATTGCAAGATTAAATGATATTGTTGCAACACACCCTCATAGGAGAGGCATTGTTGAATCCCTACACTCGATTGTATCTCATGTAGTACAACTTATTTTTTGGTCAAAAAAGAGGGAGGAATTAAAATTATTTTATGCAAGTGGACTTTCCTATGCACAAGTGAAGAAAGAGAAAATTGCAAAGCCGACTTGTGTGCCCTTTTTATGGAGGCAAGAACCAATGCACCTTTATCACTTGCATGCAAGAGGTTCCCAATCCATTGGTGCCACCATAAATTAATTAAAAATAAATCTTGGGAGAGGTGGTGGATGGTTTTTAACCAATCTCCATGCAATAACTACGAGGTCCCACAGTATTTTTTGAGAAAACTCTATTGTGAGTTTTTCCTCAATAAGATGCCAAATTATTTTGACTATCTAGAATTTCAAGGTAGAGGTGGGGGCTCCACACATGATAGAGAAGGTGCACAACGTAATCTGTAGCTAGAACCAAGACCCTTGGCTAGATCTGTGGTGGAGCATGTGACCATTCCTTCCATTGTTAAGGACAGTGTCGAGGTGGACATGTTGGACTCAATTAGCTTGCTCACTCAAAGCCTTATACAATATGTGAGGCCTCTAGTAGAGCCTAATGTGGATGAGTCTTCTAGGGCCAGAGTTCCAGTCCACTTTTGTCACTCTTGCAATGTTGTTTGCATGTTTGATGGTGAGAGTGCTTAGGATGCAATTACATGGGATACATCAGTTGCACAACATATGGTTATGATAGATACCTTATTGAATGAAACATTCAACATTGATACTCAAGTAAATTTCAGCAAGTTCATTTATTTTATTTATTAAATTTTATTTTCAAATGTAAGAATAACTAAATTAGTAGAATGAATATGATAAAAATTTAGGGTCATAGTATTGATGATACATGCACTGTTCCCATAGACCCCTTTATGCTTACGTCATCCAGTCCACAAGTATGTAACCAGTATTAAAGAAATAATTATTGCATGTAAATAATTGAACCTTATATGAATGATTGTCTCATAACACACTTCGGATGGACAATAGTTTACTGGTGGACCTTCAAAATTGACACCTTGTTATTCTTTCCCTCGACCAACTTTCACTCAGGTCACCTTTATTCATTAATGGTGTTGTAAAATAATGTTAGGTAGTTTTGGTGATTGAAAAACACTATTCCATATGATTGTACTTTTTAGCATAATTCCATATGATTTTGTACAATTATACTTTGTTCTTTAATGCATCTATACTCTAAGGTTTTATACTGCTCCTTAGGGCTTGATTTTCCTTAATTTGATTTTGAATCAAAATGACCTAGCTTTCTTTGCTCAAAAACCCTTTTAGTTTCATGGTCGTCCAAATTTTGACGTGAATCCTCATTCAACCAACCATCTTTAAGACAATCCTTCATATCATTGGTCCTTGTGGTACTTCTACCTATTCCATAAGTTACTCCATAATCTATATGTCCAAATATATCATTTTATTTCTCATGAGAAGCACCCACATATTAACATATATTTACATCGTTACTAACATTTGTACTTAGTACATGGATTGCACCCACTACAAGTGTGTTATAGAACAACATTTAAGAACCTAAGAATATCCATTTTTAGAAGGAACTACTCTAGTACATGACTTTGACTAACCAAAAAAAATTATACCTTGGTTCTCATATAACTTGAGAATTTAGTTGTTTATTTATTCCAACTGTAGTCTAATCACATCAAACTCCTGCCACCAACTCACCTCCCATTAGAGGGCAGCCTGACCTTGAGGAACTTAGCCACTAGGAAGATGGCCCAAGCAATAATGTGGTGAGTTTAAATTACAAGGAGAGTGATGTGTTCATTTCATCAGTTATATAATTCCATTCCACTTGAGCGAGTGCATTCTAAGCAACATTGAGACCAAATCCCAAAGTTACCAACACAACTCTTTTCCAAACAAAATTATTTTTGTTTTTCATAAACTTCAAAGTTAAATAGTTGTGCTTAATTTTAAATGTTTGATGTCTCTATGCCTCATTTTACCTCTTCAATCACATCAATAATTAACATATTCTTGTTGCCAAACCATGAATTCAAGGAATCCTACTAAAAACAAAGTGTGAAAAGTCATACTACAAGTCTTATAGCATATTGTAGTATTATATTTGAATTAAAGGTAATTAAATCATATTAAAGCATTTTGGCATGGATGGTTAAACCTAAAACCTAAAATACAATACCAAGATTATCTTGGTGATAATCTAATGTTAAAGTGTTATTAAGATCAAGTATTTTTCTTCAAATGTATAGATTTGCAGCTTGTAATATTCAAAGTGTATAACTTTAAATGTTAGCATTGTAAAATTATAAAAGAGTTTATGAAAACCCCCTTAAATTTATTTGTGTATAATTTTAGAAATTAGAATAAAGCAATTAAAATTAATCACTAAATTATAAAATATTAGTGGCTAACAACTACGAATGGGCACTAGTAACTATAATAACAACTTAGATTGATATATTGTGAGAGACCTACAAAAGTAAGAAGATAATCATTAAGCTTTCAATAAAGTACTCTAAATAATTGAGGATGTTGTTGATTTAATGTTATATCAATTTGAGTATATGAACACATGTTCCATCTTTGGAAAGTATTAAGAACAACAACATTCAAAAATAAAATAAAATTCAATATAAATGTAGGAAGTATAAACTCATGTTTAAAAAAAAAAAATTGGAAAATTGTGGGCCTAGAAAGAAAGATTCTAGACTAAATACAAACAAAAATTTCTTAAAAGGGTGATACAAAGTTAAAGGTTGATTTTTCCATAGCAAATTCACTCAACGCAAAAGAAAAATGAATTAATATTACATTTATAGTCTTATTATAGTTGAATGATTTTATTCTTGCAATAAAAATTTAAACTTAAAACATTAAGACCTTAAACTTTCTTGTTACAAATTTACCAAAAATAATCTAGATTGGAAGATTCATACATAAAATGCTTCTAAATCATTACTACCATTGAATCATGATTTAAAGGTGAATGGATATCCTTGATTATTTATAGAAATTAGTTTGTTTTAGAGAAGGAAATTATTACCCAAACAAATATCTCTAATATCTATAGAAAGATAAATTACAAGTCCATATCTAAATAAATTGTTTGTAATAGAACCATTCAATTAAAATTTATAGTGTAATAATCATCCCTAGCTACTAATATATTTTTTCTTTCTATTATCACATTACACCTTAAGTATTAACTTTATTGACAAGGTAACTTCTATCTAATTTACAAGTGTCAACTTCACAACCTTACCAATGATAGTCATGACAACAACCCTATGCCACAATATTACATATTCACACTAAATATGATAAGCTCCCAATATTAGGGTCATTCCAAGACCTAATCCTATACTTAGAGAATCCATTTATAATAATCCTATGCCTAAACCAAACCAACTTTCAAATATTTCATGCTTTTTAAGTTAAGCAAGGAGTCTTATTTCAAAGATATGTAGCAATATGTGCATCCTCTACCTAGTATTTGGAGTCCAATTTTTTATGGTACAACATTGACCTAGCTGCATCAAGGTTTTGTTCTCTTTGAGACCCCATTTTGTTGTGTTGCATATGAAGTAGTATATTGACTTCAAATTCCACTTTCAAGACAATAATCAACAATTTTTTTGGAGATATATTCTCCCCAATCATTTGATCCCAAAATAATCAACAAGAGAGAGTGAAGAGCATTTCCTTGAAAAAAAAATTGAAACTTCATATTTTTTGTTTCATTTTCAGATGCTGACATCAGACAACCCTACCGATGTTCATGGTATAATGGACCATGGAGTTGTTGCAAAAATAACAATTTATGATCCTTTGACAGAGTTATGTGACATATTAGTAAATTTGACATTATATTTTCTCTTTTATTGGTCTATTATTAAAAAATTTAATGATACTCGTATGTAGTTTATTTACTATCTTGATGCTTGCAACAAGGGCTTGTCACTCCAGATCATCAACATGCTACTGTTGCAGATGAGCATGTTGATTATTTGTTTTTGGTAAGTGATTATTCTATTATATGTCATTCCATAATTCATTTTCTATATATTAATGTTTATACTATCTCTAGAGAAGTGAGGAGAGGAGGATGAGTGAGTGTATTTGAAAGACAACAACATCACTTGCATCTCTATCTAGCTGATAGTTGAAGGTAGCTCATGATCTATTTCTTTCCCCTAGTGGGAAATGACTATGTATTAAGGTTGTTTGTTCTATGGCTACATGGCATTTTTGAACATATGTTTTGTACTATCGATATATATGTGACATTTTTTGTCCATATGGATTTTTTGCAAGCCTGTATGACTTTATTGGATATATTATATACTTTTATCGACATATAACATTATATGGCCTTATGTATTTTTTATTAATGCAAATCTTATTTTACCACTATTATCAAATTATATCATTGAATTATTTTCCTCTCACCTCACATGGTGTAGCTCAGAATGTTTTGGAGATTTGGGGTACAAAACAGGGCCATGCATAGTGTAGATGTCCCCACACAAACATGTTGGGTTCAATAGTTAGGCCCCATGACACACAGAACGAAAATTAGGCTACTGTGCAACTTCACATTGCATGCATCTGATGATTTTTGGGGCATCAGAAAAACTTTCACCACAGAAAAATGGTTTCAAGTATTCAAAATCTAAGAGAGGTTGTTGTAGAGGGGCATCACATGCACTTATAGGCTTAGGTAGAATTTTCATATGTGCCACCAAATCTGAGAAATAGCGTGTCAAATTTTGACATTTTTTTGCACTTATGGATCTTAAGAGAAGACATCAGCACAGTGTAGTCTGAAACATTTGAGAGAGTTGGGATGAAAAATAGGATCATGCCTAGCATAGATATTCCCACGTGGAAATGTTGGTGCTAATGGTTTGGCCCTACAAAGAACAAAACAAAAATTAGCCTACCTTGCAACTTTACACTACGTGCATCTGACAGTTTTTGGGGCAGCAAAAAGACTTTCACCATGGCCAAACAACTTGGAGATATGAAAAACTGAGAGAGGTTATTGTAGAGGTACCCTATGCAACCCTGTAAATTTAGAAAAAGCATTTCTAAGTTCCATAATTATTGAGAAAAAGCTTGTCAAATTTTGCCACTTTTTGGCACTTTGGTCTCTTAAAAGAAATCGCTAGTAGAATATAGCCTGGAATGTTTTGGCATGTTTGGGTGCAAAACAAGACCTTTCCTAACATAAACCTACCCACCTAGACATGTTGGAACTTTCGGTTTGGTCGTACGATGAACAGAAGAAAAAAATTGCATCGCCTTGTAAATTTCTCTTCAATGCATTTGATGCTTTTTCCATCAACTAAAAACATGTCACCATGGGAAAATGGATTGGAGATACGAAAAACTGAGAGAGGTTATTGTAGAGATACCCTACGTGATCTTGTACCTTTAGATGAAACATTTCTAAGTTCCACAATTTTGAGAAAGAGCTCATCAAAGTTTTCCACTTTTTTGCACTTTGGTCTCTTAAGAGAAATCGCCTCTATAATGTAGCTTGGAACATTCTGGCATATCGGGGTACGAAACAAGACCTTTCCTAGCATAAACCTTCCCACCCAAACATCTTGGAACTATTGATTTAGTCACATGATGAATAAAATGAAAATTATGCCACCTTGCAACTTTAGACTACATGCATCTGACGTTTTTTGCAACATGTGAAACCTTGTCACCATGAGAAAATAGATTGGAGATATAAAAAATTGAGAGGTTACTATAGAGGTACCCTACATGATCATGTACCTTTAGACGGAATATTTCTTAGTTCCATGGTTTTTGAGAAAGATCTCGTCAAAGTTTTCCAATTTTTTGCACTTTGGTCTCTTAAGAGAAATCACTGCTACAATGTAGCCTGGAATATTCTGGCATACTAGGGTGTAAAAAAAGACCTTTCCTAGCATGAACCTACCCACCTAGATGTGTTAGAACTTTCAGTTTAGTCACACGATGAACAAAATAAAAATTACGCCACCTTTCAACTTTCTTTTCAATGCATTTGACACTTTTTCCATCAACTAAAAACTTGTCACCATGGGAAAATGGATTGGAGATATGAAAAACTGAGAGGTTATTGTAGAGATTTCCTACATGACCTTGTACCTTTAGACAAAATGGTTGTAAGTGCCATAGTTTATAAAAAAGAGCTCATCAAAATTTACCACTTTTTCACACTTAGAGCTCTTAAGAAGTCGTTGATACAATGTAGCTTGGAATGATCTGGCATGTAGGGGTGCAAAAAAGGACCTTTCCTACCATAAACCTACCCACCTAGATGTGTTGGAACTATTGATTCGGTCGCATGACGAACAAAACAAAAATTATGCCACCGTGCAACTTTAGATTGCATGCATTTGACACTTTTTCCATCAATTGAAAACTTGTCACCACGAGCAAATGGATTAGAGATATGAAAAACTTAGAGATTTTATTGTAGAGAGACCCTACATGATATCTACCTTTAAAATAAACATTTCTAAGTGTCATGGTTTCTAAGAAAGAGCTCATCAAAGTTTGTCACTTTTTCGCACTTTGGTCTCTTAAGAGAAATTATTGTTATAATGTAGCCTGGAACATTCTAGCATGTTGGGTGCGAAATAGGACCTTGCCTAGAATAAACCTAGGTACCACTTGGATTTTTTTGAACTATCGGTTTGGTCGAATGACAAATAGAACAAAAATTACGCCACCTTGCCACTTTCTCTTCAATGCATTTGATGCTTTTTCCATCAACTGAATTCTTGTCACCATGGGAAAATGAATTGGAGATATGAAAAAATGAGAGATTTTATTGTAGAGGAACCCTACATCACCCTATACCTTCAGAGGGAATGGTTGTAAGTGGCACAGTTTTTAAGAAAGAGCTCATCAAATTTTTTCCCTTTTTCACACTTAGAGCTCTTAAGAAGTCGCTAATATAATGTAGCCTGAAATGATCTGGCATGCAATAGTGAAAAATAGGACCTTTCCTACCATAAACCTACCCACCTAGACATGTTGGAACTGTCGGTTTGGTTGCATGATGAACAAAACAAAAAATTATGTCGCCTTGCAACTTTAGACTACATGCATCTGACACTTTTTGCAATGTGTAAAATATTGTCACCACAAGAAAATGGATTGGAGATATGAAAAAATGAGAGGGATTATTGTAGAGGGACCCTACATGATCTTATACCTTCAAATAAAACATTTCTAAGTGTCACAATTTTTGAGAAAGAGCTCATTAAAGTTTTTCACTTTTTCACACTTTGGTCTCTTAAGAGAATCATCGGTAGAATGTAACCTAGAACGTTTTGGAATGCTAGGGTACAAAACGAGACCTTTCCTAGCATAAATCCACCCACCTAAATGTGTTGGAATTATCAATTTTCTTGCATGGTGAACAAAATGAAAATTATGCCACATTGCAACTTTACACTACATGCACAGAGGCATCACAAAAAGGGACAAATCATGATCAAAGGAAAATAACATTGAAGAAGGGTTATTCATCATAGAGGGAAGCATCTTGTAATCATGTTGATAACTTCATATGATAGTCACATAAGCACTTTCTACACTTTCACAAAGAGCTAGGCTAGGCAGTGAGAAATGAAGAGATTATAGGAACAACCCTTATTTTTTGACTTGCAAGAAGGGAAGCCCTTGTGAATTACAAGAAATATTGACAAGTTAAAGTGTCAAATTTCAAGGGTATTCCTTTCAAGAGTTCATGAATCTTGAACAATAATAGTCATTATGAAGTTGTCATCATTGTTGTCAAGCCACAAAAACTAAGTTGCAGAATTTATTTTTGACTTTCCAACAATGGGACCTATGCCAAACAAAAGCCAAGATCCAGCATCAGAGGACTGTCAAAAGTTATTTTGGAGCCCTAGAATGAGACCCATTCACCCAGGGGTGAATAATTCCCTTTGCACTCCTCAAAACAAGTTTTTGGTGACAGGTACATGTGTTCAAACCCTTCTCAAATTTGCTTGTAAACTATCATTTCCATTTTTGTACATTCGAGAATCTAAATTTTAAGTATTAGGTCTTGTTTTTCATTTATTTGAGTGCTTAAAATCATTTCAGTTAGGTTTTAGATATTTCCTATTGTCCTAAGGACTGAGATCCAGGTCTGATTGGCTCATCGTTGAGGTTGAAAGTCAATCTTTACACCTTGTGATCTCTTTCCTAATGAAATACGTAGGGAAAGGCATCATTAAGATCCATAGGTTTTATAATCAACAAATAAAACTTTGGTGGGATCACTTTTCCCACCATTTCAACTTCTAATACTACTTTATTCATGATTTTTCTACTACCTATTGGCTAACAGATTGGGCACCTTGGAATAACATAGGATTATTTTCCAAGAAGGTGCCTCTATTTCAATAGCTCTGGATAATAATCCTCTTTGGGAAGATGATTATCCTATGAATTGGAAAGGTACAACTCCCATGTAATATATTCAATGATTTTAACTAAAACTAAATAAACACATGTATGATTTTAACCCAAAAGTGGGAAAGGCGAAACCTGATATAAGAAATACTTCTAATAACAGATGCAAGGAAAGATGATAAGTTACTGGCACAAAGACTAGTTTGCATAAAGTGTAATGATAACTAAAATATAAGCCCAATATTATCTAAAAAGTGAAATCTTCTATGAAGATAGATGCATACACTCACACACGGGAATAAGCATAAACACCAAGATATACCCAAACACAAAAATTTAAGAATGCCAAATATCTTCGTAAACTAGATGCACACAAACAACTAGATATTTCAATTAATAGTAGTAGCAAAATTGTATTCAAAATTCAATATCAAGTCTTTTTCAAAAATATGTCTAGAGAGAATCAATTGAAAAAATAAACATATATATATATATAAGTGAATGAGTAACCGCTTCTTTTCTCGCCCGTAACTAACTAGAATTATTAAGTTTTTTCAAGAAATAAGAGCAACTAAAAATTAGGATGGTGGACCTTCACTTCTATATTTTGTGGGTGTTGCAAGTCTTTTTCGTAAGGCTTAAAAAGCCTTGATGATAGGTAGAAACTCCTTATGTTGGGGAATAGTTATGTTCCCCATCCGCAACCTCCATGCCAACTAGCTATCTCGAACAGCTTCAATTCTCTGATCATAAGTCTTCATGAGCCCAATTTCCTGAGATAGGATAAGGTCCAGCTCACTAAACTTCGTCAAATGTTCAGCATTAAATGATTGGGAGCTAAAAATTCCATCAACTATATTTTGGAAGTCATTCTCCAATACATTAGCATTCTCATCATTCCCATCTCCTCCCATATTGGGTTGCAATCCGAGGGTGACAAGGTTCTTATGAACCTCCTATAATATTGTGTTGCATTCCATTTGAATCTTTTGGAGCTTCTGTAAGCCTTGCTTAGTGACCTGTAACTTCCATTCTACACTTTTATTCTAGATAATGTAACGAGTGTCAGTAGTGTTGGGTATGATTTTCTATGTGGCTAACTTTTCCATTCCAAAGTCTATCATTGCTTTAATTGCATTGGCATACTGACTCCATACCCTTTCTTATTTTCCAGTGACAATGATCTCCTCTTGAATCTTGAATCTTGAATTATTCACCCTCTAGAGACATCTAAGAGATTCAGAAATAATTTGATTACCTCTTCTTACCAAAACACCACTCCTTTCCTTGATAGCTTTACCAAATGTTTTGCAACTCTTCATTTTACTTATTACTTCACTTCCTATCAAATCCACGGGATCAAGAGATAACTCAGCTTGAGAAATTGGTTGAGGAGGAAGGTCGAAGACTGATTTCAAACATTCAATCAAAATTTGGACTTGTTTCTTTAACTTGTCTTTAATTTCTTTATCTTTCTTAAACCTCTCAACCATCCTTGCTGTAGATACATGAAAGTTGTGTACATATCCATCCCCGATAGGAAGTCCCAAGTTAATCTTATCAATGTCAAAGTCACTCACAGTTGATTGAGTAACCTCCTTCTATGCATAAGGACGTGCAATTTCCAGACATAGATTTACTAATCTAACATCATTAATTAGTCGGGCAATGGTTTTCAATTTCTTAGGCTTTGGGGTCATTTGAAGCAATTGACCCATCATATCTTGCCATGGAAGATCCAGTTACATTGTCTTCCTTTTCTTGACAAAGTATCTTCTATCCAAAAAGAGGTAATAGGAACATTGATCGCCTTGGAACTAGAAGAGTTGAATAGTGTTCTCTTCATGGGAGGAGTATTTGTTTGAAAATCATGTGACAAAAGTGGAGAAGACCTTTTTTTGGAGGTTCACTTACCTCTCTAATAGGTGATGACCGATGAGATGAGGAGGAAGAACTAATATCAATGTTACCTAAGTCACTTTCTTCTCCTTCGTCTCCCTTATCCTTGTCCAAATGGGGTAAATCAAGGAGATCTTCTCCACAAGTTGGTTGAAACAAATTTTTATCAGGAGGTTCTTCATCACCATCACCTTCAATTCTTGATGGCACTGAATGTGAAGCAATTCAAGAGATTCCTGCAGTCACAGAGGGTTGACCACTACCTCTCGCAGGTTGAGTGTTTTATGATCTAGTTTGGGCATGGGATTGTTCTATTTTCTTTTTAGTGACCCACTCTTGAGTCCTCTCTAGAACATCTACAGTCCTTACTTCAATTGTTTTTTTTCCTTATTACTCCAATACATAGTAGGGATGGGTTGATTTTCTATTAATTCAGTGAAAATTGGGTCTACTAGGTCAGATTCGTCATCCTCAATTCTTTGTACCTCCCAACACAAACCATAGATGACTATTTGTCTTAAATACAATCTCATCCAATTCATTCTTCTTACCTCAAATTCGTCAAAGCAGTCATCCCAATAATCCTCCAAAGTTGGCAGATGGAAGAAACTAGGTCCTAACTTCAAATTATCTTTCACATAATCTTTGAGGTCAAAAGGAAAACTTTCATCATAGGTTTGAAAATTATACCTAGATATTTCCTTCTCTATGTTTAGAGCATCTGACATGGATTCACAAGTGAAGGGGCCAAAACCAACTAGAAACTATACTGTTACTCTTCTTTGCTCTTGACACCTCTTGTTGACATCTGCCAACTTCCTACAAACCTCTATCATCATAAATCTGTCTTCTAGGTGCCTTGGGACTTTGGTAGGGAAACCAGTGAAACCACCAACCCTGATATAGGAGAACCTTTGAAATTGGATAAAATGGTTTCCATAGAAATTGACAAACTGCATGGCTTCGGGTGAAAATCACGTCTCAATTTTTCCTTGTAATTCTTTGGCCATTCTCATAGTAAAAGCATCAAATATCCTCATATGATGAAGGAATCTCTTTTTCAGTTGCAACTTAGCAAGGTAATAAAAAATTGGTACCTAGTCATAGGGAAGATCACTTGGCCTCAAGCCTGGCCATGGTCTAGTGCTTGCAATGGAATAAATTAAATAAGAAGACATATACAATGTCTTATTGGTAGTGAAGAAAAAAAGAAGACTATGTAACCTATCACTAATGAGTGTCTCCCAATCTAGAAACTAGCTTCCCTTGAGTATAATTTGGATGAAAAAGTACATCCATTCCTGAAAACCATAGGCATCTTCATTCCCCTAGACTATGTGTAACAACATAACTATGTTGGCTATCTCATCCACAAAATGGTTTCTGCGTAAGTTCTGAGGCAACTGAGATTTACCCCACCTAGGTTTTTCCAACCAATTCTTCACCATTATGTTTCGGTAGTACCCCTTTTTGAGACGTGAGAACTCAATCTAAGTGTTGGTGAAATCTAGGGTCGAGTAACGCTCTTTCTTTGGAATTCTCAAGCATGAAGCAAAAGTGGCTCTTTGAATTTTAACCACCAACCTATTTTCCTTGGTTATAATTTCCTAAGTCAGAGTATTATAATTCCTTATGCATTCAAGAATTAGTTCTGGGCATTGGACAACTACAAGGAACATAGCTGCTTCCACCAATCCACTCTTGACTACCTTATGCATGATGGGCGGTGGATTGGGTGCATTGAATTTTTCCCTAAGTTCATTCATATTTACCTACCCGAGTTTGGTGTCTCCTATCTTAGGAATGTCACATGTTAGCCCTGAGATATACTCATAACCTGGACACTTAATTCTTGCCATGCCTAGACTTCTAGGGTTCTAATGGACTTTCACCAAACAATTTCAAATGCAGGGAAAAACAAGCTTAAAATTGTAAGTTATAAAGGGAAAGATAAGGATGTAAATACCTCAGAACAACCTGAGATTATGAGGACGAAGATTTGCATTGGCATGCTCCACTTCGTCATGTCTCCTAGTGTGAATGTCACAACTGAAGAATATTTGTTTCTTGCATGAATTTCCTTTTAATTCCTCGTGGGAAATGTGCAAGTAGATTGGCATTAAATGGCATCCCCTTGTCATGTAGGCATGTGTCAACTTTCACATCACCACTCCATCACAACCGCTCTTCAAAAAATTGAAAAGGAATGGTTATATGGGTAGAGGAGTGGATAGTTTACATAACCTTGCAAATCACCACCAAGGTTCATCCTTAGTTGTAAAACACCACCGCCTTTTAATAAGCATTAACAAGTTAATTTTATCTCTTTGGGCAGTAAATGGGGGAGTTCGATGAACTTGAAAAAACACCAACCACACTGCCTCAGCTCAAAAATAGACTAAAATTGGAGCTACATAAGTTTGTATAATTGGACAAAACATCACCAGTGTATTCAAAACAATCAAGATGGGTTACATTGGGGAGAAGGGGAGAGTTAGAGTAACCTCATTAAACACCACCCAAGTTATACTATTCACTTAAAACACCACCAACCCATGACCTAGCCAAAATTTGGAATAGACATATTTTCCAAGGATGACCAAAAACTTAGTAACACTACCCATGGGAGTTGTTTAAAGGTACATTTTTCATTCATTTTGGGGGTTAGTATTTGGAGTTTTCAAGTTATTTCAATTCAAGAATATCTAGAGTTTCAAATTTTGTAATTTTATTCACCATTGGAGTTGATCTCTAAGTTGCAAAGAGATAGCTATTGTAGTCGATGTATATAATTGTTTTTTGATTGGAAAATGGATCCAAGGCTTAGTGTATAGATCACCAAGATCAATCCTTTTTCAAATTAACATTAGAATCCAAATCAACAAGGGTAGGAGATTAGATAACAACCTAAAAGGAAATCTAATCTTCCTTGGATCTAGTTCTTTGTTTCTTTGGAAATTGATTGAATTTGATGTGAAATTTATTTATTTAATTTTACTATACAACCTAATCTAAAAAACTAATTTTTGCACAAATGAAATATATTTTTTCAAAACATAAGGAAAATCTGAGTAAGGAAAAAATTTGTGCACTTGTAATATGAATTTGAGGCTAAAATGAGAGGTCAAGGGCATGGGGCGCCCTAAACTAGATTACTTGTTTTTAAGACCTAATTTGACACTCTTGTAACTCTTGTTTTGTACTCTACAATTCTGCTTTGCAACTTTCCATCTTTAGATATGAACCTATAAAATCACTATAAAGAGGGGAAAGGGGTGGCTATATAGGAGTTTTCCTAGGTCAAACCCCCTTTTTTTATATTCTACCTCCATGAATAATTGATTGGTTGACTGATAAAATGTGTGTTCTCTTAACCTTAAGTGCATCTAAGGCTATAATGAGCTAAAATGCTAAAATCCCTAATCAAATGTGTTAGAAAAGGATTCCTAAGTGACATAAATGAGATCAACCCAAGAGAAATTCAAATACCCTTGGGAAAATCTAAAATACAACAATGCCTTGCTTAGGATAGTAAGTAGATCAAATTTTGAAAATGAGAACACTCTAAAAACAAGTCAATAGGTTCTTGAAAGAAGCCAAAGCTATCTCCAAAACCTAGATTCCATCATGTTCTTCCATTGACATCAAACTCCAATTGATGTAGCAACTTGATTAATTTTGAAATTCTTCTTGAAAACCTATAATAATGAATGTATTTTGGGAGAGTCTTGTTGTACTTATAATTACTTCTCAATTTTAAAATAATAATTCCTGTTTATATATTGTAAATTATAATAAATTGAAGTGTAGGCTGACTCATTTAATTTTAATTTTTGGGATTAATTTACCACCAAGGCTCAAATTTTAAATTACATCTCCAAAATTAGAGACCAAAAAAATGGTAAATTAAGTTTGTCAAGTATAATACCCAAACTAGGGCATTGAGGCTCCTATCTAGCTCTTTCACACTCAACAAAACTTAATTTGGGTGTTTAGGGTTTACTATAATCAATACTTCTCCAAGATGAGAGCACTTATCAGAGTTAATTTGATGATGTTTGATTAATAAAACATTGCCTAAGGTAGTATAGACATATTCTCCTAGGTTGATAGGAAATTTAAGGCTATTGTTCATGTCTAAAATGAATTAATGGAAAGGTTACTAAAGCAAGTTCCAAATAGAGCATGAAATTGTACTTTCACCTTAAAGGGAGTATATTTTTTTACACTAAATTTAGCCCCCACTTTAGTAGCCATATGACACTATGTGCATATGCAAGCTAAAGTACTGAAAGTAAATCATATCATAAAAGAATACCCAAAAGGATACTATAGAGGATATAGAACATTCACCAAAGAAGAGAACAAAGCCCCCAACGTAGTAATCTACAAAACCACTATGTTAGGAACTGTACACTGCAAAATGAAATTGTTAAAAATTCAAATCATCTTGCACGTACAAAAAATGCATTAGTCTAATACTTCTAAAGAGAATGAAATTCAAGGGTAGATGTATTTCCCCCTTATTCCACTTGCTTTATAGAGGTGGAATCAAGGTAGAAATCTTGCCACATCAAACTGATTTGGGTTTTGATGAAAATTCTTATGGTAAGGTCATGAAATCATAAAACCATGCACCAACAAGCATACAAAATGAAAGAGAGTGGAACTATGATTCCAACACCACAAACAGTACAAAAATCAAAGTTTACAAGCTCAAGTTATGTTGATTTTAAAAGAACATGGTTTGAGAAATATAGTGCTAAGTTTAGCTATAAGTTATTACTTTTTTACTACTTTTCCATTCATTTTCACTTTTGCAGTTTGAGTGAATTAAGCTTACTAAGACTATCACCCCTAGGAGTAAAAATTCTGCAATGAAAACTATATCGCACACTAAGGCTTGAGGCTCGGAGGGAGTGTATCGTATGAGTTACATCAACATGAGAGGTGAGATGTGTTTTCACTTTCCCTATAATTACGAGCTTTATTTTATGCATTTTTAATAATTGTTGTTTAAAATGGGGTACCCCTGATCAACATGGGTTCCCTAGACCTTTGAGGGCACCCCTGACCAACATGGGCACCGTAGACCTCTAAGGGTGCCCCTAACCAACATGAGCGCCCTAAACCAATATGGGTGCCCTTAACCAACAAGGGCTCCCCTAACTGGGCACATAGCTCTATAACTTGTACTTTGATACTTGATTTTGATTTATGCTCAAATGCAATATTGATAAGGAATCTTTATTTTGCTGACAAGACCCTCCATGCATGTGGTAGCACTTGGGAGGTCACTTATTCTCACTTCTTTGTAATCATGCCACACAACTCTCAATTCCAGAGCAATTTCATCTATGTGTAGTCAATCTTTATTGGGTGTACATCATTCCCATAATGAGGTACCACAATTCTATGCTTATGGTACGCATAGAGTGTTGGGATGCAAACACCTCTCACCTTTCATCTTTTGACTATAAATATGATGATCACATAGGAGGATGTATACCTCATTCTTCAACTCATGATGAGGGGTGGACCATGGAGGAATTCTTTGATGATTAACATTATTGCACTGGTCGCAATATACCTCATGAAGGAAAGGGTTGGACTCAACTACAATGGTTGTTACATGTGGGTGTCAATTTTCTTGTGCTTTGGCAGATCTTGATCGCTATAGTAATGTTGGTCATGTCACTAAATGGGCAAGGAACACACCTACATGGGGGTGCTTTCCATACTATACAAGTGATAGAGGAGCATCAAACCATGTTCACCTAAGGGTGAAACATGTTAGCTCACCTATGCCATGATCTTGGGTGATACACACACTACAAGACACATAGTCTTATGACTTGTACCTTCTTCAAGTATGGGATTTTGAGTAAATCACTATTACATGACCTACAAGATATCCCATGGAGGTACCATGGATACATCCTCGAGTCTTCTACTATCCACTTAGGAGACCCTAGCAGTATGGAGATCTATTATACTAGCGCATCACATTTGATTGACTAGACATTATGGATATTTTTTGGAGACCATACAGGACCTTGCAACCCTAGTCAAACTTACCACAATAGTTAGCTAAGATACAAAACAACCATTTATTTGGAAATTGCTACAAGTATATTATGATGTTATTATATTATGATCGAGTGATGAGACAATTCGATTGCACTCAAGGGTACCCATCCCTCAATCGGCCTATCTTAGGTCGACTCATAGAGCTGCCAAGCCACACGACATATAATTTCCTACTATCATAGACCTCCCCTTGAGTGACTCGAATGATGAGGAGCAGGAAAAACATCCTATATCTAATGCAGATGATGTTGGATCCATCATTTCCTACACCAATTGGCGAAGCATCATAGATCTAGATCTTGTATTTCTTGCTAACCATCCCATTGGTGATTTTGAGCCATGGCCACGAGATTGAGAAGATCATGAGGAGGAGGAGGAGGAGTATGGTGATAGAGATGCAAGAATATATTTTGAGGATGAGGATGAGGATCAACAGTCAACCATAGTGGCAATGGGAGGTCTAGAGGAGTAGGAGGGGGCTATAGATTCCCCCAAGGAGAAAACAAAATCCCATCCTCGTGTACCATGAGCACATTCCTCTACACCTAAGATACTATCTATCTATTAGCATGGAGATATTAATAGAGTGGCACCTACTATGCCCCCAACCTCCTGAGGGATTCTAGACAGAACTATCATAGTCGCATGTTGAGATCCCCACTAGTGATCGAGTGACCTAGTTTATATGATATGTTATTATGTCAGTTTTACTTTGTATTTTGATAGATGTTATGTTTATATTTATGTTTTATATCATTCTTGTATCTGATTTCATTCTATTTTTTCACTTTTTGCAATTGGTACTTGAGATTGGTGATAGGCCAAAATTGAGGATAGATAATGAGAAATATTTAACAGTAATAACTAAATTCATTTTGGTATAAGTGTTAATTTGGAGGTGTAAACTTACAAAAGATGTCATGGCTATATGTGCAAGGGTTGTAGGTAGAGAGGTGAATGTGGATGAAATGTAGGTAAAAATATTAATTGAAACTACTATAGGAACTCTACGATAAAAATTGTTACAACAATTTGCTATGGGAACTATGCATATTTTTGCAACTGTAATTCTACGAGATTGAGCATTTAAAACTAAACTAAAAATGTGTAAATTAAAGTGTTGGAAATTCAAGATGAAACGTGCATCAATATGAACTTAGATATGTGTTTGTAACTCTGAAATATGTATGCAAGATTACCAATTATGTGATTATGTGATTATGTGATTAGCAATTGCAACAATGAAAGAAAAATAACAAGACCACAAGTTGAGAATCACAAGTAACACAAGATATACGTGGAGAAACCCTTGTGGGAAAAAATTCCACACCCAAAGAGATGCAATGTTTGTATTAATTCTCAAAGCAGTACATCAATACAACAATCCTCTCTGAAATTTGGTAGCACTTTGTTACTCTAACAACCTGCAAACAAACTCTACAAACCACCAATCTCAATGCTCCAATATATAGAAGTTTGTGTTAGAGAATACCACAAATGGTATCCCAAAACATCAAGTAAAACCACCTGGAAAAACCCACACCCCCTTAGTGGACAACCTATAAACATGGTGAAAATATTAATTGCTCACATGGGTGCCTAATCCATAGCTGATAAAAATTGGTCAATATTGAGGGCTCTCTGACAGCTCCGATAGATCAAACCTAGAACACACAAGCTTAGGCACCCAACCTAGGATAACATGCAAATAACATGCAAGAGTGTGCACTTCTAGGTGATCCCCACCCAAAATTTGGATTCCCAAAAGGAATATGCTCACAGGATGCTTTATAACCATCACTGTAGTGGGTCCACCTCTTTGAATGCAATTACAATTTGTCATAAGAAAATAAATAATAAATATTTTTTCCCTCGTGTCCTTTAGAACACTTTCCAAAGAACGTGGAGACACACAATTATCAAATAAGGATAGCAATTATAATTTCACCTATCCTAACATTCTCCCACTTTACATTATACATTGTAATTGCATCCATGACATACAAATAAAACATATAATCAAGTATATAGTGATCAAGGTCCATGGCCTTCCTACACCAAGAGAACTTATATGTGGTCACTAGCTTCATGAGATAATCTGCAACATTATCCAAAGTGTCAACCTTCTCAATCAACACCTTACCATTCTCAACCATCTCTCGCACAAAGTGATACTAAACATCAACATGCTTATTACAAGCATGATACATAGGAAATTTGGCTAAACATATGACACTTTGACTAACACATCCAATCCTCATTGTACTACAATCAAAACCAATGCCATTACAAAGTATATAACCAAATCACCTCCTTACAGGCATGTATAGTAGCCATATACTCTATTTCAATGGTGGAAAATGCAACTATAGGTTGTCTCTTACTCATCCAACTCACTACACCTCCAAACAAAGTAAAAACATAGCCACTAGTGGACCTTCAACTATCCAAGTCACTTGCCCAATCTGCATCAATAAAACCTTGTATATCTAATGACTTAACCACATCATCAGTACAATGATAAACCAAACAGTAATCTGAAGTACCATGCAAATATCTAAACACCCTCTTAACAAAATTCCAATGCTCTCTACTAGGGTTAGGCATAAACCTACTCAAAACTCCCACTACTTGGGCCATATTTGGTCTAGTACAAACTATTGTATACATAAAAATACCAACGACACTAGCATAATGAATGTTAGACATTTTTTCAAAATCATCATCAGAATTAGAAAACATATCTAAACGCAAATTAGTGCCAAAAGAAAATGGAATATTAACTGATTTATAATCATGCATACTAAACCTCTACAAAATGGTATCAACATACTCTAAATTGACCAAAGCTTTCTATGAGCCTGATCCCTGTTGATCTCCATACCAAGGATATATTTTGCAACCCCCAAATCCTTCATATCAAATGTGCCAAAAATCTTATTCTTAAGCTCCCTAATCATCACCTTTCTATTACCCATAAACAACATGTCATCAACATACAAGACAATGGTTAGTATTTGATCATCAATAACCTTAATGTAAACAAAATGATCCTCCTCACTCCTAAAAAACCCAACTTCAATACAAAGGAATCAAACTTCTAGTACCACATCCTAGGTGACTATTTCAAACCATATAAAGATCTCTTTAACCTACAAACCAAGTGTTATTTTCCTTTCACAACAAAACCGTCAAGATGTCATATATAAATTTCCTCCTCAAGATCCCCATGCAAGAAAGCATTTTTAACATCCATTTCCTCTATTTCAAAATCATAAGCAACAATAATAAATAATAGGAATCTAATAGAATTTAAATTAGCAATAAAAGAGAAAATTTCACTGAAATCAACTCCCTCTCTTTGGGAGTAGCCCTTGGCCACCAATACTCTAATTGACAATCTACTTCAAATTTATTTTTAAATACCCACTTGCAACCAATGAGCTTCCTTCCTTTGGGAAAACTCACAAGATCCCATGTATCATAACTATCCAAAGCCATCATCTCCTCTTGCATGGCCTAGATCCAAGACTCACTTTCTTCTAAAGAAAGAGCCTCCCTATAGGATCTATGTTCATCCTCAGTACTCAATAAAGAAAATACATAGTCGTAATTAGATGGGCTATACCAATCAACTGGATTTTTTTGTCTTGTGGATCTTCTCAAGGTAGGATTAAGGGGATCTTGCTGCTCTTCTTCTATATGCTCATCTTGCACATCATCTAAACTCTATGAACCCTCTTCTTCTTCTCCATCCTCAAATCCATCTAATTGTTCTTCCACCTATTATCCAAGAATTATCGCCGCTAATTCACCGATGTACTCAATTACGGAAAATTCATCGCCATGACAAATTCATCGCCAACTAAAATTCACCACCACACTATCGTGGCGTAGTAAATTAACGCCATTAATATTTTTAATATATATAATTTTCACCTTACAATTTATTGATAATTTTATTTTTAAGTATTAGTGTTTATTGCCCATAGTAATTTGTATTCATCTCAATAGTAATTATTGATTTATTGAGATATCCATTATTTTTTACTTGTTTATTATTGAGATACTCAATAAATATTAATTATACACCTCTCTAATTGCCAATAATTGATTTATTTTTGTGTTAGGCTTGGTTCATAGTAATTTCTATTCATCTCAATAGTAATTATTTTTTGTTTATTTTGATATGAATGTTTTTAACATGATAATATATTAAAAATTGATTTATTTTTATTATCATAAATTGATCAATTATAGATCACTGATAAAATAAAATATATTAAAAATATTTTTATTTTATTATCATAAATCAAATTCTCTAAAGTTAATTTTATTAATTTTTATTCATTTTTATCATCATAAATCAAACATTCTTTTGCAAAAATCAAAGTTTTGGAAATATATATTAAAAAATATTAATGACTAAGCACTTTTCTCGCCGCTATGGAATTTTCCATCGATGAATTACCGCCGCTGAACTTCTGTGAGCCTTCTTCCACATGTGCATCTTTCTTCTTTTCAATCTTTGTTTCAAAGTGCATTATTTTTGTCTTATCTTTCTCCTTTGGTTGTTCTTCACCTGAGTAAGCTCTAAACTCCTTGAAAATCACATCTCTAAGGAAAACCATTTTACGTGTTAGTGGATTCCAAAGCTTATAATCTTTTACATTCACCATAGCCAACAAAGATGCATTTGTGTGTTTTTTGATCCACTCTAGATCAGCTTCTCTTAGCATGAACAAAAGCTACTAAACTAAAGACCCTTAAATGTGAAATAGAAGGCTTTCTACATACATCCAATATTTTATAAGGAGTTTTATCAACAAGAGATGAACACTGAGACCATTTATCAACATGCACAATTTTTACAACTTCTACCCAAAAGCATCTATCAAGCTTAGAACCACTCAACATGCCCTAGCTCTTCCATCAAGGTTCGTTCATTCTTTTGCTGGCCCATTTGTTGAGGTGTATATGGTGTGTGTTTGTCAAACAATCACTTGCATGCTTACATAACTCATCAAATTCCCTAGAACACCCCCATTTCGACTTCAACACCTTTATCTTATTATCCATTTTCTTCTCAACTATACCTTTAAACTTAGTGAAAACCTCATATTTTTCATAAAAATAAATCCGTGTATCTTGAGATATCAATGAAAGTAACATAATAATGAGATTTTGCAAAAGATTCAACTCAATGGTCCAAACACATCCAAATGAATGATCTATAATAATCTTCTTTAGCTTTATTAGTTCCATTAGGAAATGATGATCTATTCTATTTACCAAACACACATTGCTCACAAAAAAAAAAATCCAACAGAATAATCAAGAATACCATCAACCAATTTTTTATTCAAAATGGTCTTAAGACCCTTTTCACTTAGGTGACCCAATCTATGGTGTCGCAACATACATGCACTTTCAGTGCCAGTTACATTGGTAGAGTTACAAAAAGTGGAGGCATTCAGCCTAAACAAAGTCCCTATCTGAGATCCTTTAGCAATCACCAAACTCCCTCTTACCAACCTACAACTAGACTTGTCAAATGTCACATGCATTCCAAAATCATTCAACTTGGATATTGAAAGTAAATTTCTCGCAAGTCTTGGAATATGTAAAACATGATAAAGGGTTTTAACCCTTCCATCATTGAAACACAACTTTACCTTTCCCTTACCAATAATCTTCTTCGTGTTTTTATCACCAAGGAAAAATTCTCCCCCATCATAAGTTGAATATGAAGTAAACCACTCCTTGTGAGGAGTCATATGGTAGGATCAACCTAAATCAATATTTCAAGCATCAGCACTAATAGTATTAGCAGAAATAAAAAAAGAATTAGAATCACCATCTTCTAAGGACTTTTTTGTGGAAGTATCTAAACTCTTTTCCTTGTTTTTGCACTCCACATGTCCCCTCTTACCACAATTCCAACACTTTACGATGCTTTTCCTCAGGGTTTTAGAATGTCCTTTAGATTTGTCTCTCTTTTTGTCCCCTTTAGGCCCTCCATTTTCTTTGGACCTTCCTCACACATGCAAGGCATCTTGGGAGCCTGCATTCATGGAATTTATTCTCATCTCTTCTAAAAGAAGTATAGAAATGAGACTATCCATCTTCGATTCTGTACCACCACCACTTATGGCAACAATTAGATTTTCCCAAGATTTGGGTAAAGAATAGAGCAACAAAATACATTTATCTTCTTTTATCTTAACATATACAGATGCAAGTTGACTTATAATCATCTTAACATCTACAAATGCAATAGAATCACCATCCTTCATTTTCAAAGAATACAAACATCTTTTGAGATATAATTTATTTGTTAGACTTTTAGTTTAGTAAATTTCACCTATCCTCCTCCACAACTTGAATGCGGTAGATTCTTCTAAAACATTCAAGAGGATAGAATCTACAAGACATGGTTGAATGGTTCCTTGTGCCTTCTTGTCCATTTTCTTTCGATCTTCATCAAACATTGATTCTGGTTTCTTTTCATTTGAAACTGTCAACCGCTTATCTCTCTCTTCAAGGAGATCTTTCATCTTCAACTTCCACATCTTGTAACTAGTGCCATTAAAATTCTCAATATCTAGACGAGAGGTAAAAGCCATGATTTTCAATCTTCTTCACAAATCCATAAAACCCACAAATGCACAAGCTTCCACTGCAACCAAAAAACCTTCAACACTTAAAATAAATGTATCCCTCTCTCAATACAATTGTTAGCTCTAATACCAAATGTTGGAAATTCAGGTGAAACTTGCAGCAATATGAACTTAGATATGTGTTTTCAAATCTGAAATATGTATGCAAGATTAACTATTATGTGATTATGTGATCAACAATTGCAACAATGAAAGAAAAATAGCAATACCACAAGTTGAGAATCACAAGTGACACAAGATATACTTGGAGAAACCCTTGCGGGAAAAAAATCCACACCCAAAGAGATGCAATATTTATATTAATCCTCAAAAAAGTACATCATATAAAAATCCTCTCTAAAATCTGATAGCACTTCATTACTCTAACAACCTACAAACAAACTCTACAAACCACCATCTCAATGCTCTAATATATAGAAGTTTGTGGGAGAGAATATCACAAATGGTATCCCGAAACAATAAGCAAAACCAACTTGAAAAACCCATGCCCCCTTAGTGGACAACCCAGAAACATGGTGAAAAATATTAAATGCTCACATGGGCGCCTAATCCATAGCCAATGAAAATTGGTCAATATCGAGTTCTCTCTTATGGCTCCAATGGCTCCGACGGCTCAATCCCAGAACATGCAAGCTTGGGTGCCCAACCCAAGATAACATGCAAGAGCATACATTTTTGGGTGGTCCCCACCCAAAAGTTTGATGCCCAAAAGGAATATGCTCTTGGATGCTTTGTAACCGTCATCGTAGTGGGTCCACCTCTTTGAATGCAATTACAATTTTTCAGAGGAAAATAAATAATAAATATTTTCCCCCTCATGTCCTCTAGAACTCTTTCCATATAATGTGGAGACACACAATTATCAACTTAGGATAGCAATTATAATGTCACCTATCCTAACATAAAGGAAATCAATTATTAGAAATCACAAAAGTACTATTGCTCACATATTTTAATAAATAAAACAAACCACACTATTTAAAATAAAACACACATCAAAGCATAAAAATAACATCAGTACCATTTCAAGAGAGTGGGACCTCCTCTCAATCCATGGGGTGACTGAAATGCTCTATCGCAAGATCATATTAGAAATAGCATATATTCATTGAAAAGAAATCTTATTACATTATTGCAAATTATTCTCATTTTGTTGCATTATTTCTCATGCGTCTACATTATTCTCCAACCACCCCTATGTTGTTGCTGCATTGTTGATGCCTCCTGCCTCATGTAGTTGTTGTTCTATTTTATTTATGTGTTATTTCAAGCTCATGCAACTCATATTATTATTGTCTTTTCTCATGCCCATCTCTCCCTATATATAATTAATGGGATGTGAAAAAAAATTTGGTTGTTTACTATTCTCACACCCTCTATTTTATCTCTACCTTTCATTTCATGGTTTGAAACCCACAAGTTAAATTGGCTATTTTATTTGTTGATAAAGCCTAAAATGGAGGAGCTTATTTAGCTTGTGGTTACAACAATAATATGGAATATTATTTTTGGCATGAGGCCATTCTCCTCCATACAATTAAAAACTAAAGATTAATCTAATATTTAGTATTCACATATTTTATCTAAAACTAAATTAAATATTACTTATATATTTAACCATATGCAACACAAAACTGGAAAAATGATATGTATGATATAAAAATGGAATATGAGAATGGGTATGAAGGCATATGAAAAAGGCTAAAATATGACATAAAATGGAACGTGAATGACTCTCATCAATTGGCTCAACTTTGTAGGTGAATTAATATTGGATATGGTTCCTAATATACATCCACATCATCCAATGCATGCTAAGCATAGGCCACCACAAAGTGTGGGGTACCATGCGCAAATATTTGAGCTTATAGCATGATGGATGATGGAACATGAGGATTTGAGAGCCACCTACTAGGAGTTGAGAGCTAAGAGAGCTCAAGCTCCTATCAAGAGCAAGATGTAGGCATATGAAAAAGGCTAAAATATTACATAAAATGGAACGTGAATGACTCATCAATTGGCTCAACTTTTTAGGTCAAGTAATATCAAATATGGTTCTTGATATACATCTGCATCAGCCAATGCATGCTAAGCATAGGCCACCACAAAGTGTGGGATACCATGTGCAAATATTTGAGCTTATAGCATGATGGAGGATGGAACATGAGGATTTGAGAGCCACCTACTAGGAGTTGAGAGTTGAGAGAGCTCAAGCTCCGATGAGAGAAGCTAAGAAGGGTACAGGAAAAGAGAGATCAACTTCACGAGAAGAACACGACAATGCTTGAGGCTAATATCGAGCTTAGAGGTGAGTTGTGAGTTGTACTACAATGGAGTAGCTCTAGGAGTTACGATCTACTATCTCACGTCAACCACCACCACCAAGTCCCAAGGAGTCTGGTAGTCATAGGCCTACATGATGATGGTGTATTCTTTGTATGACACACCATACTTTTTTAGTGTGGTGGTATGATAATGTATACAAATACCATGATATATATGAGCATTTTTAGTTTAGTTTGTTCTCTTAATTGTTTTCAATGTTACATGTTATATTATGTATTATATTTCCATATATAGAAAATTGAATACAACTATGATCTATTAAAAAATTCAAGATTGTTTAATGAATGCTACAGTGATCTAATTGATATATGTAAATGAATGATGCAGTCTAACTAAACAATTAGATGTAATTGTCTAATTAAATGCTATAGTTTTGATTAAGTGTGCAAATGTTAAAGTAGATGAAACTATAATATTATTCAAAGAAATTAAATGTGACACAAATTATTGAATAGTATACATAATGAGTAATAATCAAGCTACGAAAATTACTCTTAAAAAAATTGACACAAAAATGTTTTCCATGAATGAAGAAATACAAGGTCAAAATAGAAAAGAACGTCTATTTAATCTAATCAACATGCTTTAAGATACAACCTACTATTCAAAAGATGATGCTAAGTATAAAATCTATGTAAATCATAGCATTAATGGGTTATTTTAGAGGCGTACCATCTCTCATAAGAAGCTTTTATGCTCTTGATCCATAATCTTCATCAATAATATAATTTCCCAACCAAATCGGTCTAAACTTTCCTTTTTCTCTTGGTGTTGTGTTTACATTATGTTGATTCTCATATAACACCAAGTCACCTTTCTTAAATGAAGGGTGGATAACGTCTTCATTTTACTTTCATTGAACACCTTTGTAATAGGCTTGAATATGTTTGAGAGCATGTATATGTTGTTCATCAAGCATTTCAAGTTGTTGAAGTCGTTCTCTATAAGAATTGTCGTCGATAATGCCACTGAGAGAGATTCATAATGAAGGAATTTCTAATTCCAAACGTATAACATCAATTCCATACACAAGGTTGTACGAAGTATTTCCTATAGTCGTATGAACACTCATGCGATAAATCCACAATGCATAAGAGAGTTGGGTATGCCAATATTTACCATGTTTATTAATAGTTTTTTATAAAACGTGTTCAATCGTTTTGTTAGTTGCTTCCACTTATCCATTCAATTGAGGATAATAAGGTGTAGAAAAACTATGTTGTATATGAAACTTTTCCAAAAACTTCTTTACTACTTTGTTCTTAAACGATGTACCATTGTTTGAAATTAAAGCAGAAGGAAGTCCAAATCTTGATATAATATTGTCTAATACAAAGCGATATATGACCTTAGTCGTTGTGGAACGAAGTGGAACTTCCTCGACCCATTTTGTGAAGTAATATGCAGTTGTTATAATAAATGTATGTCCTTGAGATGGGAGAGGAGAAATCTTGCCATTGAGATCCAAACCCACATAGAAAATGGCCAAATAGTAACTTGGGCACGAAGTTCATGAGCAGGAGCATGAATCAAATTGTTATGTTGTTGACACTTAGGACACTTTTTAAAAAAATAAAAAGAGTCTTGTTCCATGTTTTTCCAATAATTTCCAATATGAATTATATTTTTTAACCAAATATCAACCACCAAAATGTCCTCCACAAGCACTTGAATGGGCTTCCTTAAGCGCCAAAGGGATCTCTTATTTGCTTAGGTAATGAAGCATGAGACCATTATATGATTGTCAGTATAACACTTTATCCAAAATTATATATCGTGCTACAAGTTTTTGAATATGAGGCCAAGCATTTTTCGCAATTGTTTAAGGGAAAATACCATCACATAAATATTGAAGTATGTGTGAATACCATTTGTTTGATTTATCTATATGACATATCATCACCTCTTTTATGTTCTCAGCTATCGATGGTGATGTTAGATTATAAATAGTGAATTGAGAATCCACAGAAGAATCATTGAGGGATATAAGGGAAGCAGTGCTTTCCATTGCATTCATATGTCAATTATCCTTTCATAGAATATTGTCTATAGTATACGAGGCAAAGCATTTCAATATTTTTAACACCAAATTGTGATATTGGAATAGTTTATCTTGCTCTACTTGATATGATCCATTGATTTATTTTATGATTAATTGAGAGTCCCCAAATATACGAAGATGTAGGATATTAAGAGGCAATGTCACACGCAAACCAACAATAAGAACCTCATGTTTTGTGAAGTTATTTGTGCAAAGGTAATTGAGATGATAAGATAGGGAATTTTCGTGCCTGAAGGAGGTAATAATATCACCCCAACACCAAAGCTAGTTTGAGACTTAGCCATCAAAATATAAATCCCATGTTTCGATTTCTTCTAATGTTAAACCATGTTCATCAAGAAATGAGTCTTAGTTTGGAAAAGCTAATGGTGAAGGAGCTTCAACTAAATGATTGATCAACGCTTGACCCTTAATTTATTTTTGAGAGACAAATTTAAGATCAAAATCTATTAACAACATCACCCACTTAGCTAAGTTTCCTAATAAATCAATTTTGGTAAACAAATGTTTTAGTATATCAAATTTTGTTATCACATGCACTTCAACATTAAATAATTAATGTCTCAACTTGTTTGCAGGAAACACAAGATCCAAATATTGTTTTTATATATTTGTGTATCATGTTTCATAATCGATTAATGTTTGACTAATTTAGTAAACATGATGTTCTTTACCATTCACATCTTGTTGCACTAATAATGTAGCAAGAGCATTTGATTATGTAGAAGTGTAAAGAATAAAGGGATGTCCAGATGTGGCCAATTGCAAAATAGCAAGATTAGCCAAATATTGTTTTAAATTCTCAAAGGATTTTTGACAATATTTGTTCCATTTAAAGCGAGATTCTTTTTTAAGTAACTAAGTAAATGGAAGAGTCTGACCCGTCAATGATGCAACAAAATGACAGATAGCCTGAATCTTTCCTTGTAAGCTACAAAGTTGAGAAATATTTTTAGGAGGTGGCATGTTTATTATTGTATCAATCTTCTTCATTTCCACCTCAATACCTCTATGTAACACTATAAAACCTAATATTTTTCCACTATCCACACCAAAGACACACTTCTGAGTATTCAATATAATGTTGTACTTATGAATTTTCTCAAAGATTTGACGGAGGATTTTGACATGACGTGTTATATATTTCACCAAGGATAGTGTATTTGGATTGCCTCGTACTTCGAAAAGGAAGGTTTTTAAATGAGGAAATAATGAACACAATTTGCACCACAAAAAATATAGAGTATGATCTTGGAAAAGACACATTGACATGTGTCAAGGTTGATGGAAAGACGAGCAATAAATTAAGTATAATCATGACTAAGAAGGGTGTCGGATCTGTCAGAATTAATTATGATGTGGCTCGAAAAGATGATAACTCGTTTTGCTTCAATTTCAAACAACCTACCAAATTTTTTGAGCCGTTATTTTCTCAAATGAAAAATCATAAGGTTTCCATTCAAATTGAGTTTTTTGAGTTGTCGAGAATGACAGCGAGCAAAGAAATGAGTTTCTTCTCCTTCCAAAAAATTATCCCTGCAAAGAAAACACCATGGGAGGCCCAAGGAAGAGAACAGATTCGTGTAAGAATGATTCTCTATGGAAAAACTCAGAGCTATGGGGTCTTTTCGAAAGAGCTGGTTTAACCCCGTACTTTGCAACCATGGAAGGATATAATGAAGATTTGAGTTACAAGTTTTCCAATGCCTGGAAGGATGGCGAAGTGCAGCTGGGTGGTCTCCATTTCAAAGTGGATGTGAAGCTTATAGCTAAGGCGACGAGACTAGCTTATGAAGGAAAGAAGGTGGCAAAGGTAAGTAATGGAAAATACCAAGATTATATTGAGAAATTTTTTGAGGATAAAGAGAAGGCGAAGAGATTCTAGAATGGTTATTCTGGGGTTTTACTTCATCCCCCGTACCATAATGTATGCTATTTTGTTATGAAATATTTTACGCTTGAAGGTCATTTCCAGTCGGTTCATGGCTACCACTTCCTAATTCTAAACCATATCTGACACCTTGAGAAGATAAACCTACCTTTCTTCCTCTTCTCATCCCTGAGTCAGAGATTAACCAATGGTGCAAATCTTCCATTACACCAGGGCCTAATTCGTGCTATTTGTAAATATGTTTTAGCCACGTCCCCGCAGAGTAATATTTCCCTCAATCTGATTGAAAACCCTACCCCTAAGAGCTCTGTGAAAATTGAGCTTATTGAGAGTCACCCTCACACCCCATCTAAAAAACCTGCTAAGACTTCTCCTAACCTTATGGACCCCTCATGGCCAGACCTTCTTAAAGTCACTCCTGAAAAATGAAATGTTGCTTCTATTGGCCCTATTGTGAATAAAAAAAGGAAAATGCTAATCTGCGAATTGGGGGCTGACCCAAACACTATCACAATCCTGGATGACAATGACAACCTAGAATGTTCAAATCTAGTGGGCCGAAGGTCTACCAAGCTTGCTTTGGCACCATCAAAAGGGTCAGATAGCAGTAAAAAGTCTAAAAGTTTGAAAGAAAAGTGTGTTTCAGGATCTCAGGATAGCAAGGGGAAGAAGGCAGTAAAGGAAGATATTGATTCCTCTTTGGAGGAAATCCTGGGTAGTCTTGATGGTGATTCTGTTGAGGAGAAGGAGTCAGAGTTGAAAGATGAGGGAGATTCTAGCAATGAATAAATTGAAGGATATTTGCAGCAAGAAGAGAATCAGGAGGCTGAAGAAGATAATAACAGGGTTGTGGAAAATGAAAATGCAACCAAGGACCTGGAGGTGATGGAAATCAAAAACCCTAGTAAAGAAATTATAGCGGGTTTTGACACTGATAGAATTAGAAGGGTGGAGGATAGGTTGGAACTGATGGAAAAGATGATGCAAGAGGAAGATAAGGATAGTAGATTCTAGGCCCTTGAAAAGGTTGTGAAGAGTCTGTGCAGAGTGGTGAATGCAGTAATGAAAAAGGTTGTTATGGCTACGATTTCAAGTCAAGGAAAAATTAAGAAGCAACAGAGGAGAGAGGCAATGGAGGGTGAAGAGGACTTATCCAAAAAGATGGAGCCTAAAGAGAAGTTTGAAGACATTTTCGAAGACTTGCTGAAAGCTTGGAGTTTGATCGAGGATGCCTAATCCTTGGTCTTTGTTTTTCTTTTTTGTCTCTTGCTGTTATGGGTTTTGGTGCTACTCCTGGTGGTTTTAATACTGTTACTGGTCGTTGGTGCTTGTACTATCATATTTTTGGTTGTATTTCTAATAATGATTTTAGTTTTTACATGGACACTACCTTAAGGTTATTCGGTTATTACCTACTCTACTGGTGGGATTTTAAGATAGACTGGATGTATTTTTTGCTATGTCTAATAGGGCTATAATGTTTGATCTGAAAGGTATTGGTTAAGTTTTTGTTTGTTGGGTAGGGGAAGTGTCTCTCAGGTCTACTTCCTCCTG
>VDFB02006780.1:27194-47598 GCA_007258455.2 Sequoia sempervirens | reverse complement strand
GATAAAAAATGCGATTATTCGCAAGATTGTAATAGGTTTTACACTGGATAATAAAAGTATTGGATGGCTGCGATTTGGTGGATGTAGCCCGGATTGGGTGAACCACGTTAAATTCTCTGTGTTATGATTTATTCTGTGTGTGTTTTAGTTTCTCTGTTTATTACTTAAATTTGTATTTAATTGTTAGATATCTGCCATTTCTAACCCTAACAATATGGTCCAAGATGGCAGGGTGAAGCTGGAAAAGGTAGAGACAATGGAAAATGTTGCAGATGCATTAACTAAGCTCGTGAGCACAAGAAAATTTAGGTGGTGTTTCGATTCTATGGGCCTTTCGACCCCTAGTAGTTGATCCATGATGGTATGTTTCCCTTGGCTCTTGCAAGGTATTCGACAAGTGGGAGAATGTTGGAAATGAGTGTCTCAACCTTGCTATTTCCATAGATTTGATTTATTTTCATTTAATATTTTCCTACAGCTATTACACATTGTCAATGCTTTGAAAATAGAAACATTAGACATCAAAATATGTCCATGTGATAGTATATCATGGAAGGGTTAATTTAAGAGATATTATGATAGATTTTATGACATCTTTGAGAGTCAAAAATTAGGGAGAATATTGTGGAAGTGAGAGCCTAATTTTAGACCGAAATCTTTCCTTTTGATGTAATACACCTCATGAGAGGTTTTGCACATGGTTTTGTAAACCATAGATGGTTTCTTGTATAGCCGAAGGTCTATAAATTGAAGGCTTGAGGAGTAGTTTGTGTGTTGAGTTTGCAGGAACTATTATGTTGTTGAATTGCTGCCAAAATTCTTCCAGAATTGTTTACTAGTTATACTCCTATAAAAGACTTGCTCTCCAAGTGTATGTAATGTTGTTGGATTTGAAATACATTGAGCAGGCTTTGGAGTGTGGGGTTTTTCACCCGAAAGGGTTTTCCCCACGTATATCTTGTGTTCATTATTTATTTTTTGTTATGAATGTGTTTCTATTTTTTTTATAATTGTTAGATCAGTTTTAAGGTTTGCATAATATCTCCTCTCAAGATTGGCATAGGAATATTTTTTTACTACTCTAATTTACTTACATCTTGCACCTAGCTTAGTATAATTTTTTCCAATAGCCTATTCTCAAGTTCCCTAGGCCATGTGGATATGGTTAGGGGACTCAATGTGCTAAGTTGTTCCTTTTGAAGGTTTTTTGAGTTTTTGATAGACTTTCTATTTTTGGAAATGGCTATTTTTGGAAATGGTTATTTTTTAGTAAGTTCCAGTTGGGCTCCGATTTGGTTGGATTTGGAGATTGGAATCACTTACTATTTTTAGTAACTCTTGTTTTTAGCACTTGGCCTGGTCTCTATTCCTCTTTCAGTCAATATAGTGCTTTCCAATAATGGCCTTGTTGAGTTCTAATGGTGGATGGATTAATATTTGATTGTTATCACTTAAGTTCTCTTTTATAAAGCTATTTTATAACTTAAGTGAGGGTGATGCGTTCATGAAATGTTCCCCTATTCCAATGCCTACAAAAGTTGTCATTCAAGTTGTTTTAAAAAAAATCAAGGCTACGCCCCATAAGTGGATGTCATAGTTGAGGATTGAATTAAATAAAAATTTGTAATGTGAAATCAAAAAGGGGATCAACCCTCTTGTGGATAATTTCATGTCATTTCAAAAAAGTCAAATCAGAGGGAAAATATTCAAATTCAAATGCAAGTTGCCCTAACTTTTCCCTCACTTTATAAATATGAGTTTAATCTCTCATTTATATATAGATGTTTTTGACAACTTAAGGAGATGTTGTTGGAATGAGCTTAGGAAGTTCTTCTTAGTTGGTTAACGATAAAAACCCTCTTCTTGGTTGATGATGAATCTCATCTCTATTCCAATGCACTCTTTTCTAGAGATGATGCATTAGCAAATGATGAATCTCCTCTCACATTGGATCCTTCAAGGATAGATGTTGAGAATATTTATTAAAATGATTCCTCTATAATTTGTAAGGAATCCATAAATTTCATCTATGTCTCTATTTCCCCTCAATGGCCTAAGAGACTGGTCATTTATCTGGCTCCAACTAGTCCTCCTAAGAGAATTTGTTCCATTAATGGTGTTCCATTTAATAGTGATTCTCCTAACCTTTCTAAGGCTTCCTCTTATAGAATGGTAGCCCATACTTATAATACTAGAAGGAATAAAGTAAATGTTGATCAACCTACTTCTTTACCACCTTCCCAACCAAGAATTCCTTCAACACCTAAACCTACAACTAAAGCACTTGGTGATTGTGATCTTCTCGAGCAACTCCATGTTACTCCAGCTAAGATCTCATTGTGGGATTTGATTTAGTTTGCACCGGTTTACCAAGGTATGATTCAATAAGCCTTGCAAACGATCCTCTTTCCTTCTACTAGGCTGACATATGTTAATGCATTGATAGCTCATATTCATGTGGATTCATCAAATATTACATTCTATCCACAAGAACTCCCGCCTCAGGAAGTACAAAAGCAAGCCAAACCTCTAATGATAATAGTCAACATTAACAATATCAACATTTGGCATACTCTCATTGACACTGGTTTGACACTCAACATAGGTAGCATTGATCTATTGCCTAAAATTGAAATTGATTCAACTTCACTTGCAACATCTTCTCTTATTATTCATGGGTTCGATAATGTCAGTCGGGAAGCCCTAGGCATGATAGTATTACCTTTGTGATTGGGGCCTATTACCATACCCACCCTTGTACATATGTTATGTCAGAAAAAGTTACCATATAATCTTCTTCGCGGTAGACCATGGATTCACGCTATGTGTGAAGTCTCATCTACCTTGCATAAATCTATTAAGTTCATTCATAACAATCAAGTAGTCACAATCAAGGTTGACCTCGAGGCCATACACTTATGTGATATGGCTACTACTAGTTAGGCTTCGATTGCACCAACTCTTAAAAATCTTATCCCTTCAATGTCTTCCAATATGTTGGTGTCTACTCCAACAGTACCTATTACAAAGGATACTCTTGAGGAAGATGTCCCTGAAGAAGATCTTTTTGAAGAACGAAATCCTAACTCTACCCCCTCTTCTTCTCGAGAGAATGCATTTATTGGTGATGATTGTGGTTCTTTAAACTTTACATAATCCTTCATTGGAGAATATAAATTCAACCCGATCCACTTGGACTTTTCGATAACATCATCCAAACCTATTATTAAAGATGATTATTCTTATGCATCAAAGGATAATGTGAACACGAATTGTAATGTTCTTAATGTTTATCCCCCCCCTCTAAGGAAGATGATCGCACTTTTGTTAAAGAGGCTAATGTTGGCAGTCCTATCAAGAAGGCTGATGGTGATCCCATAGAGGAGTATAATCCCCATTGTTGGAATAATGCTCTCAATGAAAATCCTCCTCCTCAAGATTTGTAAACATGTTATGGACCTAGTTTTAAACTTGTCTCAAAATATGGCTATGGGCATAAAGGTTGTGGGTGTAATGAACGAGATATTTAGGTCCTTATAGAATGTGTACCTTGTAAACATAATTTGGGGCTTGGTTGCTCAAATGAACAATCTAAACAGAAACCATGGTTGAATGTTAACACATGATTTCCACTCAACCTCATTCTCTTGAAGTGATTCATCCTGCATTGTTTTCTATATTCATGTCTTCTTCTTTGGAGCAGTAAAACTCTTCTTCACAAGAGAGAGGGTTGCTTCATGCTCCTCATCCTCTATCTGAGCAAGAGTGTATCTTGTTGAGGCTTCTCAAAGCCCACTTTATTACTCTTCCTCCTCTTACACAAGAAATTTCACAAGCATGATAAAGAAAAACATTCTCTCTATGCATACCATTGAGTGCTTGGCCATTCCACTAGTGAATGTAAGGCAGGTTGAAGGATAAAATACAACTTTATGATTTTGGTTCCATTACTCTTCCAAATGTTGATACACCTATCTCTTCTTCACATAACAAGTGATATTGAGGTCTTCCTCTATCTGGTATGTTCTAAGCATCTTCTCATGAGGTTCTTACACCTCCCATCTATTGTGTTGATGGCCATTATGTGGCAGTTGTAGCTTTACTTGCTCATTGTCATTCATGGTCATACACTATTGTGTGTAACCATACTCTCTCTATAGTGGTGACACAATAATATCTTGCATGGTTCTCCTCCCCTGTATGTTGGTGGTAATGATAACTTGTTTTGGAGATGTGTGTTCTTCTTAAGGACCCCCTCTCTTCTCTCTATATTTCAATTGGATTGTTCCTTTGAATGGGACCCTTGGTGTCTTCAAGGGTTCCTTACCAAAGGAACTCTCTTTGAAATATTTTCTCTCAAATGAATTCTATGATCTGATATTCGATGTCAGCATGTATTGGTGTCAGACATCTTATATCTTGGTGTTTAGCTTGGGAGCAACCCAACTAGACCTGTCTTATATCTTCGTGCCTAGCTTGGGGAAACCTAACTAGACCTATCTTTTCTATGACTATCTTGCAACATAGTTTGTAGTAGCCATAGGCTTATCTGATTAGTCTTTCTCTACAAGACCGAGAACATATAGAGCTCCTTTTCATCAAGCTTCCCTTGTAGGACTGAGCACCTATAAGGAAATTTCGCATCAAACTCTTCAAGACCAACCACCTATAGAGTCTTTTCATGCTAGGCCTCGTAGGACCAAGAACCTATTGTGTCCCCTCTGTAGGACTAAGCACCTGTAAAGTTTGTGTTTAACTTATGTATCACCGAGAACCCTGTGGATCCAATTTTGCTGGATCGAGAATCTATAGAGCCTTTGTTCAATTTTTCGTAGGACCGAGTACCTATGGATCTATCTCTCTTCTCTTCACATCTAGTTATATACCAGATCAAAGAACTATATTTTCTTCATCCTAAGTATATGCTTTCTCTTTCTTCGACATTGGTTGCTTCCCTATCTTTTGTATGCATTCTTCTCTTGAAGAAACAAATTTACATTCTTCTCTCCATGTAAGAATTCTTCTATGTTATTTCTTAATTTAATTTAGGAGAAAACCTTATACATCGAGGTCTCTTTCACTTTGCTGACTCAAATCTTGTTAGTTTTTCATGTTCCTATGTGTATGTGTTTTTTATATGTTCTAACCCCGTGATGTAATGGATTTTTATGCACTAACCTTTTTGTCTTGTACATATTTTTCTTGTCTAACATGTTTGTTTTGTAAATCTTTAGCCTGGGGGCATACTTCCTTGGTTCTAAGGCTTATCTGCTTCCTCTACAATATCCTTTTGGCATGATGATGTTATTTATGTTTAGTAGATTTCCTTTAGTGTGCATATTAGTGTAGAGGGTAAGTGCACCAAGATGGTTCCCAAAAAGGGGGCTTAAGTGGCCACTTTTTTCCTGAAATCAGGAAATGTTGACCTTGGATGTGAAATTGACGATAGTTACACTCAAAATTTTGAGATGGAACAAAAACAAGGATCGAAGTGCTCCGAGTCTACTTTCTAAACTACTAATTTATTTTGAAAATGGTTGAGATTAAGGGGTTCAAAAGAGGGATGTACACAAATTGGTGTTGTTTTTGTTAGAAAAACATAACATAGCAACTCTTGTATGACCTTGAGCACGGTGAAATTTTTTGTAGTATTTTTAAAATCACTATGGTCAGAAGTTAGCTAACAAGCATCTAGTTGATGCACAATTTTTTGATAATTTTCTAATGAATATTTGATTTTTTACTAATTTTCTAAGTGGGCACTTCCTGAAAGAAAATTTGACGTGCTCCCACTACAAATTTTGGAAAATAATTGATTTTTTCTTTTTTAAAAAATTTGTAGAATGGAGTCTAGTTTCTAAAATGTAATTTATTTGAAATTTTGATAAATGGTTAATTTATAAAAAAATACCAAACACCTTTTGGCAAAACACATACAAACAAAAAGAAATTATGGATGAAAGGCTTAACATTGTCGAAAAGTGAAAAAATTACATTGTTGGATAGCTAAAGAGAACCTAACATTACCCATGTTTTCGATTTTGTCAATATTGAACTAGATGCAATCTTGATGGTGAGCATGGACCCGATTATGTGAAAAATTGTAGAATTTGCAAAAACACGTCTTTGGCCTTGTTGGGAATGCCCTCCAAGCCTTTGGGTTGGTATTCCAAGGCAAGTACTTTCACTTTTTCTTTGTTTTAACATGAAATAACGTGAGCGCTTTTTTAAAACTTTTTGAAAAGTGGCTAGAAAATTGGTACCCAACTTCATGCACCCGGCCTAGATTCATATGCCCACTAAAGTGGGGACAAAATGTAATGTCATAAAATTGCACCCCTTGCAATTTCACTTGCATTTTTGCATCCACTTTAGTGTCCACTCCCTTAGCACTTGTGTAGACTCATTTTGGCCCTTGCATCAACCTTTTTCCCTCTCATGATGCTCAAGGCCCCTTTTCAACAGCTACCCTCGTACATCAACTTTGTGTCAAATGCTATGCTTTTCTCATTCTCATTGTTTTGTAGCTTGATTTTTCTAGACACTAGTGGCCACACGGACATCTGTGTTCCACACTAGAGTCCCATGACATTTTGATGTTCAAATAGTCATTTATCAGTGCCTTGCCACTTGTCAACTACTTTTGTTAATGGTAATGTCCCGAGATGCCTTGTAACGGCTCGGGAAGCTTCTTTTCCCTCATATTCTCTCTATTAAATCCATTCTTTCAGTTCATTTTCTCTCTCTCAATTCTCTTTAGCTTCTAGGTCTTTTCTCTCTTCTCTTTCTTTGTCTCTCTCAATCTTGCACAACTCTCTTGCTTGCTACAACAGTCTCAAGCTCTCAAGTTCTTACAACACTCTTTGCAACTCTCTTGGTTGTCGCAGCTTTGTCCCTCTCCTTGGCTTCCTCAAGCCTTGCAGGTGATATCTATCTTGTGCCTTGTATCTTTGAGCATCTTGGGATTTATCACATCCCCTATCTATTGCATCTCTATTTCATGATACAAGTTCTCCTCCTTGAGTAGGGTTTTCTTTTATCACTCTTGCATTCATTTCATTTTTTCTTATTATTTCTCTCTATCTATGTAGCTATCCATGGAGGTGGGAACACCGAAATAGGGGTGTGACTCAGGAAAGACCCTAAACAACCCCAACATTTTTCCTCATTCCTATGTGTGTAAGCATCAAAGACATTCATGTGCTAGAGGCTTCATTACTTAGGTTGTTGTAAGTAGTTTCTTTCTTCTCGTTAGCTTTATCATTTACATTTTACTTAGTTTAATTTACTTTAATCCTATTGTATCTTTTTATTTTCCCACATTTTGGAAGTTCTTAGTAATTAGACCATTAGTAGTCACTTTTTGGTTTTTTGTGATATTCTCAAATTTCAGTTCATACAAGATGCTAGTGTGCCTTTGGGACTCCAACGCTTCAAGTCGGTGTCTATGTGCCACACTATCATACTTGGCCAAAAACTTGCTAGTTTGTCTAAAAGACATCTATGACCTACTCATTTTGATTTTGAAACTCACTTTGTTCCTTGAGGTGGTCTGAGGTAGTTTAGGGCAGTTCATTCCTTGGGACTCTCCTGAGAATAAAGAGACTCATGAGTAGTGAATCCTCCTTCTCTACAGGTAGATAACCTCTAAGGTATCTCTAGCCTTTTTCTTGGTTTATGTAGTTTGTAACACAAGTTGGAGCATAATTTACTATTATAATTTATCTTAGTAGTTGGAACTCTATTTTTGCTAATTTATTTAGTATGGTGTTTATATAATTTACATAAAATATATCATTGTATGAGTTGTTCGGAAATCAATCTAGAAAACAAAAACAAAAAAAACAAAAAGAATCATGGGAAACCATTAGAGTGGTATCAGAGCTGAAATTAATCTTGCAAGCCAATGGGTAATGAACCTCTATAAGATCAGTGATAAAGAAAGAAGATATGTTGAAAGACTAAGGAAATGAGAGGAGGATTTGTGGTAGAATTTTCCTTCAAAGATGGAAGAGAAACACTCTAAGACCCACTCAATAGAATCAACAAACTCAGAAAATATGGGTGATAGGGGTGAAAGGGTAGATAGGGAACATGTAGAACTTGATAGTGTGATTCTTATTTTGGATGTTGTGTTTAGGGAACAAGAGATAGCAACACAAAATGCACAAGAAACCAATCAACATCTAGCACAGGTGGTTGAGAGGTTAGCTCACTTGGGAGGAGACAACAAAGGCAATAATGGATAGGGAGATGGTTGGGTCAATGTAGAGCATCAAATCAACACTAAAGAGAAGCCATGGCTATAATTCTCATGCTAACTTTTCCACCTAGAGTAGAACCCCAACTAGAGCATGAGTTCACACTGATTGAAATGCAAGATCAACTTAGATAGGATTGGATTGATGTAGGTCCAGGATTTCAGCATGACATATCTCTTCAAGATTATATGGATGTCAGGATGAGGCACATGCCCAACAAGGGCCATAGAGAGCATCATAATGACTTGTGGAAGAAATTTGGGAAACTTATCCTTCCTTATTTTGACAAGTTTGGTAATACTTTAGTGAGAGCATGGATTCAAAATGTGAATGCATACTTCAATCTAAACCCCACGCCTAAAGAAGAATCCATAACATATGCTTCTATACACCTTGATGGAGTTGTGGCATCATGGGATGATCACAATGGGGCATGATCAAATTAAATCTTATACAAATTTTATTGAGAGACTCATAGAGAGGTTTGATAAGAACAATCCAACAATTCATTTTAAGGAGTTGGCTCAGTTGAAACAATGGGTTTTGGGGATGCTTATGTTGCTAATTTTTAAAGGTTTTCAGTCTTAGTGACAAATATACTAAGAAGAGGCTCATTGTTCTTTTAATAGATGGGTTATCTAATCCCTTGAGGGGATGGATTAAGGCATTCAACCCACCTTCTCTACAAGTGGCCATTAAGAAAGCTAGAGAAATGGATTCTTCCACTTTAAAGAGTAAATTTCAGTCAAAAGGATTTTTACATAAGAAAGACAAAGGTAAAAAAACATTTCTCAAAAGACTATGATCAACCAAAGAAATCAGTCACAAGAATTGATAGTGAGACACTTAATGACTTAATTTAGAAGAATTTGTGCTTCACATGTAAAGAACCTTGGCCCCCAAGATATAGGTGTGCAACCAAATAGAAGGTGCATCAAATAAAATACTATTTAGCAAAGGAATCTTTATCAGAAAAATCAGACCTGCAATCTAATTTAGGGGGAAATGAATAGGAAGGGTCTCCAGAAGAGGCTGGAAAGTAAGAAGGGAATGATGGAAAGCTTTCCCAATTACATAGTTTCCAAATAATGGGTCCCTATGCATCAGAGGGGTGCTTAATGGACATTAGTTAGTCACTTTGATTGACGCAAGAGATACACATAATTTCATTCATGAGGGACTAGTAGCACACAGAGGACTTCAAACACAGAAGGTTGATGGATTTCGGGTGATGGTAATAGATGGTTTCATAATTAATTACACTAAGATGGTCCCATAGCTGAGTTTGCAATTAGGGAACTATTAATTCAAGGATGAATCTATGTAGTGATTATTGGAGATATAGATGCAGTGATGGGGATACAATGTTTTTGATCACTTGGGGAGATCACTCTTAATTTTCAAAACATGGAGTTGAAATTTAGATCAAAGGGCAAGAATGTGGTCTTGAGAGGTATGTCGAATGGAGGACTTTGAGTAGTCCCTTTCAAACCTATGGAGAGGCTATTTAGATATGATCAGTTTGAGTGGGAAATGGAGTATTTGATTATTCCTACAATTACAAAGGAGGTGAAGGGGTCCTATACACCAGATATTCAAGCTTTGCTTTCTAAGCGAAACAAAGTATTCCATAGTATTCCTCTAGGATGACCTCCTGATAGAGGCATCAAGAACATGATTGAGTTAGAGGAAGGGGCTAAACCAGTGATCACCAAACCCTACAGACATCCTAAGTGACACAAGGATGAGATAGAGAGAGCTAATTTAAGGAGATTTTAGATATGGGGAACATTAGACCAAGTAAGAGTCCATTCACTTCTTTGATAGTGTTAGTTAAGAAAAATAATGGGACCTTGTGCATGTGTATTAATTACATGGTGTTTAATAAGAAGGAAATAAAAAATAGGTACCCCATTCCACACATAGATGAGCTCATTGATGAGCTACATAGAACGGTTTGTTTTTCTAAAATAGACTTGAGATTTGATTATCACCAAATTAGGGTCAGAAAAGAGGACATAGAGAAAACTGCATTCATATGTCACATTGGACATTATGAGTTTCATGTAAATCCTTTTGGTTCAACAAATGCATCTACTATGTTATAATCTTGCATGAACAGGGTGTTCTCTAAGCAACTACACAAGTTTGTCTTGATTTTCTTCGATGACATTCTTATTTTCAGCATGTCATGGGAAGGGAACTTAGGACACTTGGATGAGGTGTTGGGAATTCTTGAGAGTGGGTCACTACTTTCTAAGGAATCCAAGTGTGATTTTGAGATGACTAAATTATTATACCTCGAGCACATAATTAGCGCTAATGGAGTTTGTATAGATCTTGAGAAAATAAAAGCTATACTTGATTGGCCTCCACCTACTAATATTACTTGAAGGGTTTTTTGGGCTATGTGGGTTTTACAAGAGGTTTGTAAAAGGAAATTCACAAGTACCTACCCCACTTATAGATATGACTAAAAAAGGAGCCTTCACTTGGTTTGAATCAGCGCAACAATCTTTCAACCATTTCAACAATTGATGAGTTCAAGCAAATTGTATTAGCTATTTTATATTTCTAAACCATTTGAGCTTGAATATGATGCTTCAGTTGATGGTATTAGGGCTATTCTCATAGAAAAAAAAAAACATATAATTTTATATGAGAGTAGAAAGTTGAGAGGAAGTAAGAGAAGTTACTCCATCTATGACAAGGAGATGTTAGTCATAGTGCATGCTTTGGCCAAATTCAAGAAATATCTTGTTGGAGTGAATTTTATTGTTAAAACTAATCACAATAGTCTTAAATACTTCCTAAGCAAAAAATATCTTAATGATAGGCATCAAAAATGGGTTAGAAAACTCAAAGCCTATGATTTTGACATTGAATATGTCAAGGGAAAGAGGAACATAGTGGCAGTTGCATTATCAAGAAGGCCACATTTGTGCTCATTTTTAGGGATAACAACATATTAGAAGGAAAAAATGCAAGATGATTATGCAAAGAATGTGCTTTCCAATATCATTTTAGATGGCTCATTATAGGATAAGAGGTACAATGTAAGAGATGGTATCATTTTCTAAAAGGAAAGACTAATGTTAGTCCTTGAATCTAAGATAAGAGTGCAAATTATTAAGAATTTTCATGACATTCCTATGGTTGTTCATCCTGGTTTTTACAAAACATATAGGAAGATCCATGAGAGATTCTCATGGAAAGGAATGAAGGATTAAATTACTAAGTATGTTCGTGAGTTTCAAGTGTGTGAAAAAAATAAAAATTAACACACTTACCATGTTGGTCTATTGCAGTCCTTGCCTATTCCTTCTCAGAAGTGGGTGTTGGTTCATTTTTATTGCAACCTTCAACCCTAAGGAAAAAAAAAATGCCTAAATTAGGGGATTAAAGATTTGGGACAAGGAATCTGCACTATTAATGGATTGAAGACAGGAAAAGCTAACAAACAAGGCTCTGAAAGCCTTCAACACTTCAAGCTCCATAGGACTCGGGAGGGTGTTCCTAATTGTAGGTCCAATGTTTGATAAATCTATGCCAAGCAACAAACTACAGACCTATGAAAGTGGATAGTTCTCAAATATATGAGTAATGGGTATTTTATATTCCACCAAGTTCAAGCATAATCCCATTTGCATTGAACATTGTTGACAACACATAACTTAGATATCTTCATCTCAAACACATAGCAGGTTAATAGATGAAATTCTCTCAAATTTAGCCTCTATACTCTTTCAAATACCATGAAGATACTAGGACAGAGATAACTTAAACATGAAATCAAAAGAACATCAAAGTAAAAGGGTTTTTAGATTTTAAGATTTGGAACCAAACTGAAAACAGAAGATGCACATGGATTGACTAGTGCTAAGAAAAGGGCTACGGGGTCATATAACCAACATTTTATCCTGCAATGTTAAACATGTTTTGAAGATCTTAAAAATGTTATCACCTTATGATAACAAGATCACTGAAGCTTTATCAAATGACCATTCTTAGAAATCCACTTGGAAACACAATACTCCCATTACATTAGTTAAAGCAATTGCACTGCTCTTTGAACATAAGGCAATAACAAATGCAATTCAAATGCAACAAGTGTGCATTAAAAAACCCAATAATCCTTTATTATTGAATTAAAAAAAGTATCACATCTCAGCCATGGAGACAGTCAAAAGATAGAATATATTCATGAAGCACAATTCAAAACATAGAAAACTCTCAGACTAATGGCTAATAGTTATAAAATTCACCCTAACTCAACACTTTACAATTTTTACAGAACCTCCGCCTACCTTGCCGAACTTCAAAAATTGGAACCCTTACAAATGAGAAAGAAAGAAAATATATAGAAAAGGAAGCAAACCTAAAATCCATCTATAGTTGATATCTGGAAGCATTTCTACCCTTTGATCTACATACATCTTTCTTCACTTGCAATTAAAAATTACTCATGCCCTGTGAGAAAACTTCATTCCTTTACTGAGTTTTAAAAAACCCATTTACCTATTTTCTCCTTTAACTATGAAATCCCTTCATGCAACAACTGAAAAATAAATTTTACTATGAAAATGTCAACTCTCCTCTATTTTGCCCTGCAGATGAAAATATCTTTTATTTACCCATGAAAACTTTTTTAATCTGCTTTTGTTTATCTCTAGCTGAAAACAATTCTATTTTAAAGTGAAGTATTTATTCACTTATCGGGCAATAAAATCCCCACATACCCGTGCATCCTTTGTTTTCTTTCCCAGCAAAGTAAAATGTTTATTTTACTTTCACACTATGAAGAGTTTAATTTTTAATTGGGTTGTATGAAAACTTTTACCTGTGAAAGCAATATTTTGCACTTCACATTTTATTTATTTTCACCAGCAACAAGGCTTTAAATATTATTTCATTCAGGTTTAAAAATACTTACCCGTGCCTCTTTTATTTTACTTATATCTAAATTTTTCCCTCGATAATGTGAAAGCCTTTACTTCTATTTCAAGTTATGAAAATACTTTACCTATGCTTTCACATTTACACATTTAAAATATTTTCTTTTAAATGTGACATCCTTTAATTCTTCCATCGGGCAATTTGAACCTTTTATGCTTTTAATCACCATCAAAACCTTTAACACAACCCTTAATATTTTTGTCTAGGCCCACCTTCCATGTGGCAATAGCTCGCTAACCCTGTGACGTCACCAACATCCCTTGCGGGGTTGGTGGGGAACAGTGGAGCTTGGTCCACATCTCTCCTTCATCTGATCATTGATTCCAGGCTTGCCCTAGTTTCACCTTGCTAGTTCTTTGAATCCCTCCTTTCATGGTGAGAAGTTGCAAAATAATGGGTGTACCTTGTATATGCTTCATAAGTCATTCATTGCTTGACTAAGCATTCAAGCTCTTCTAATCACTCCCCAAATTGGTAGTTCCTACATTTTTTTTATAGCAGAGAGGTTTGAACCTGGGTGGTACCCAAAGATTGCACATGGAAGAGATGGCCGATTAGAACCATCATCACTAGAAGCGACCTGAGCTCGTTGTAATATCATTGTATCCTTTGGTCACACACCCAGTAGCTCTGCCTCTGTTGGAAATTTGAACATTTTAGATGATATCATGTTTCCATCATACATTGGTATTTCAAAACGGCGTCTTTTTTCTTGTTCAATGGTATCCCCAATCTACTCCCTAATAACGTTCTTCAATAATTTTTGATACATTTTCACTGCAAGCTTAAACAGTCCTTGTGCATGGTAAGCATGTGCCAAATTTTCCCCAATACCAAGCATCAAAACAAATATGTTTCCTACAGTCGCTTCATATGCTTGTGTGAATGTTTCCTTTGAAAAATCAAACCTGACTTCCCTCGGCCAACACGATGGCTGCCCATTTGTAGTTGAAACATTTCATGCCTCAGTACCAACACTCCTCAAAATAGTTCGCCAACCTTCTTAAAATATGATGTGTTTTTTGGATCCTCCCTCTTGCCACAAGAAACTGCTAAATGTTTCCACTTTCCAATAAGAATTCTTTACATTAGATTCACTTTGTGCATCTTTAGTTGTTTCCCTTGCTCATTTCCACTCATCTATTTTTCAGCTTCATGTTGGTCTGCATACATAAAGCCTTTAGTGAGTTTTATTCACTTTTAAAAAATATCCCCCATCAAATTCTAAGCTTAGCTATAATTCACTCCATTCAATAGCCATGGTTGCAAGAATATGTGCATCCACATAAAATAGGAAACATAAACAATATTAGCCTACATAAAAAAATTTCCCTTTTTAGTATCAAGTTGTTCAAGCAACCCAGCATGAGTAAATGGTGTTGTCACTTTATCCAATGGCGAAGTCAAGTGAATTAACATCACCACCTTCTATTTGATGGCTTTGTTTCCCTCTAACCATGTTTACAATCATTGCATCTCTAAGACAACATTTCTTTTGAAGCCTCATGTCGAGTATTTTACAATATGTCTATGCTTCCACATTTGCAAGCATGAGGTCAAATAAACTCTTCCCTTAAAGCCTTTACTCTTTTTGCTTCAAGCTTTTCTCTAGAAACCATATTTGTATAACTGTTTTTCTCATGTTCCCTTTTGACCATTGCATAGTAATTAGTCATCCCCTATTCAATATTACTATCCATTTGATGGCACAACTGTCATGAGTGTAAACATAAGATTGTCATGTGACTGCCCTATTACCTTCTAAAAGGTTGTCTTATTAAGCTTCAACCGTGCTCGCCTTTTAAACCTTATACTTGAATAAAAGATGTACCTTACTTTGCATTCAAACATTTGAAGGAAATCATGATTTTTCACCCCTACATATGCTTCCCTATTCAAAGCAATTTACTTGAAGTGACTACAACATTGCAACACTTACAATTTCACAATTGTGTAAAGCATGTTGGGTCCTCGTTGGGCCCAGCCAAAAAAATATCATTTTGAAACAAATTTCATCTTTAATTGACCTAAGGATGCCTCTCAATGTAACTAGCATGAAAAATTTGAAATGGGAAACCATCATAATCCATTTTTGGCATCTTGCATAGTAGTCAAAACAGGTCAAGTGGCCTATGAAATCGCCTTGGAAAACTAGTCAAACAGTCTCCTGAAGTCATGAAAATGCACAGTCATGCATACATTTGACCCAAAAACTCAGTGCAACAAACAACTTGGCAGAAAATATCTCGAGATGCAAGATATTCAATGCCAAAGTGGCTCACTCAGACTTTTCTGCAACTACACTTGTCAAAAAACAATTAGGGCTCACCAAGTCACCATCCCGAAAAAATACCAAAACTTCACTTAGGAAGCTACCACTAGAAACATTAGATAATTTAGGTTTGCTAAGTATGTGTGTAGGAGGTATTTCCTTCCAGCTACATTCTTCACAAGATATTAAGGGTCAAACTTGACCTCCTTGCAACATTTTGGAAATGCAAGTATAAAAGCAGAACAAACTGCATTTGCTTTTGACCTGGTAAAACTATCAAATCTGATAATGAGAATCTGAAACCGAACCAGGAAGCATATGAATATGAGGGGGATGTAGAGAACCAATCCATTTGTCCTTACAATCATCCAACTGTGAAACATCCACTTGAATAGGAGGCCACTTTGTAGGCCTAAGAATATGCAAATAGAAAAATAGTCCCAAAACCCTCTAGCTTTGTGTTTCAAAACCCTATAAAAACTCATCACAGGAAGCTGAAATTAGAGATACATGTTCATATATGTCAAATGAATACACTCACCAAGGGGTTTGTCATGAAATTCAACTAGCTTTGAATTATGACCCTCCAAAGTAGCTCACTAGGGCAGATTTTTCAGGTGCATTTTTTAGTGTGCAAAGCAAATTTTTCATCATGGGCACTTAAAATTTTGCAAAATTTGATAATCCCAATAGTAGGAAAGTATCTCAATGGATTTCATCACAAGGCTTCTGAAGGTGCAAGGGAAGGACCATTTTTTTCTATTTTAGCAAGGTATACAGTGATACAAGTAACAAATTTTTTCTTTAGAGAGGTGTTTAGACTTCATGGGGCACCTAAGAACATCATCAGTGATAGGGACATCAAGTTTATGAGATTTTTTTGGAAAGATTTGTTCAAAATATGTGGTATCGAATTGACTCCTAGCACTAGTTAGCACCCCTAGACTGATGCGTAGACTGATATAGTTAGCAAATGGGTGGAAGGATACCTATGTAATTATGTTTTAAGGTAGAAAAAGTGTGGGTTAAGTGGTTGCATTTGGGGGAGTTCTGCTACAACTCCACTTTTCCAATTCTATCAAGATGTCTCCTTTCATGGCTTTGTATGGCTATGAAGCTCCTAGCTTTATTGATCTACTTTTTGGAGATTATAAAGTGCCTAGAGCCAAATATTTTTTGTAGCAGAGTTAGAATATCATGAGATCACTAAGGGATAATATACATCATGCAAAAAATCAGTAGAATTTGTACACTGATTAGCATCATATTGAGTGGGAATTTGAGAAAGTAGACATGGATTATGTGAGATTGCAGCTTACAGACAGTCCACTCCCAAGAAGAGTGGGTCAGAGAAGCTCAAGCCTCACTTCTATGGACCATTCAAACTCACAAAGAGAGATAGGGAGGTGGCTTATGAGCTTTAGATACCTAAATGCAGCAAGGTACATAATGTTTTGCATGTGTCACACCTCAAGAAGGCACTTGGGCACAATGTGACTCCTTCAACAAAGTTGTCTCCATTGAAAGAGGAAGGAAAATTGATATTGATACTAGAGGTAGTGATTGATTTCAGAGAGTGTACTGTTAAGAGGAGGGTTATCAAAGAATATTTAGTAAAGTAGAAGAACCTACTAGTGGAGGATGCTATATGGGAGAGTGAGTAGATTTTACAACATCTTACGTTGTGATTGCTTGAGGACAAGCAATCTTGGAAAGGGAGGACTGTAATGTCGCCTTCTTTCATCTAGCTCAATATGATTTTTTCCAATATCCTACTCCTAAGTTCCTATAGGGTATGTGGGTATGGTTAGGGGACCCAGTCTCTTGATTTGTCACTTGTGGAGGTTTTATGAGTTTCTAATAGACTTGTTGTTTTTGGTAGTGGCTATTTTTAGTAAGTTCTAGTTGGGCTCCGATATGGTTGGATTGGGAGATGGAATCACTTACTATTTTTAGCAAACTGCTATTTTTTAGAAGTTATATTTTAGAAAATTTATATTTTTAGTAAGTTATATTTTTAGCATCTATTCTAGCCTCTATTCCTCTTTTAGTTAGTATAATTCTTTCCACTAGTGGCCTTGGTGAGTTCTAATGGTGAATAGATTAATATTTGATTATTATCACTCAAGTTAAATATTTTATAAATTTATTTTATAACTTAAGTGAGGGTGTTGTGTTCATGAAATTTCCCCTTATTTCAATGCCTAGAAAAGTGGTCATTCAAGTTGTTTTAAAAAAAACAAGTCTAGGCCCCATAAGTGGATGTCATAGTTGAGGAGGATTAAATTAAATAAAAAATTGTATTGTGAGCTCAAAAAGAGGGTCAACCCTCTTGTGGATAATTTCATGGCATTTCAAAAAATTGAAATGAGAGGGGAAAAACATTCAAATTCATATGCAAGTTGCCCTAACTTTTCCCTCACTTTATAAATATGAGTTTGAGCTCTCATTTAGATATAGATGTTTTTGAAAACTTAAGGAGATGATGTCAGAATGAGCTCAGGGAGTTCTTTGTTGGTTGAGTATGAAAACCATCTTTTTGGTTGCTAGTTTCAGTGGTGAAACATCCACCCTAGCTTCTTGGTGTTTTTGGTTTGACAGTGATAGAAATTTTGGCTTGGTTTGGTGATTTGGGTTCAAATCAGATGAGGATTTATGAAGGTTTTTGATATGGGTATTTAATTTTTGGTGTACTGTGAGCTTTCTTGGAGTGTTGTTCAAGTTTGGTAGTGATTAGATATTTTCCTACTGTGCTGGTATTGATTTCTCAAGTTCTGGAAATTCTTTTTCTAAGTAGCTGGGGAATAATGATCTTGCTCATATCTTCATGAAAATGGAAAGAGATCATTTTGGATATTCTACCATAGTCTTCTCTAGCTTGGATGCCCCCATTGCAGGTGTTTTTGAGAGTTTTAATTCAGATTATGAATTTATAGAGTAGATTGCCCCTTGAACTAACCATATAGTTATAGTAATAGGTCATTTTTGGAGTTGGGTTGAATTTTTGAAGGTGTTTATGCAGCTACAACATGTGTAAGTTGAAGAAGAATATTGAAATTTGGAGTTTATTATAGATTAATAATAAATCTTTAGGTCTAGGCTATTTAGTATTATAAGGAGTTGATAGGAAGGACCTCATAAGCATTATGGCTACAATTGGGAAACTTTGAGGGAGTGTTGATTGAATTTGTAGACCCTATACATGTTTGTCATCACTCAAATGAGCATGCAGAACAAGATTATTTTGGTCCCTATTACAAATCATTGTGGGGTATTTACATCCTATGTAATACTTGTTATGGTAGATAACCTCTAGGGTATCTATAGCCTTGTTCTTGGTTTCTACAGTTTGTAACACCAGTTGAAGAATAAATTATTGATATTTATTGTAGTAGTTGGAAGTTTGTTTTTTCTAATTTCTTTAGTGTGGTGTTTAACAATTTGCATATGTCCTTGTATGAGCTTTTTGGAAATTAATTTGGAAAAAAAAAAACAAAACAAAATCAAGGTAACCATTACACTAGGAGTTCCCATGCATTTAATATCTTTTGTGGCCCTTTCTTGATGAGATTCTTTATTGCTTTAACCTAAGGCCTTGAGTTGTGTGCAAACTTTTAATCCTCTAAATTACCAATATTTTGGAACCATTTGATAAAGAAATCAGTAGGATCAAATTCCATTTATCATTTATAATGTCCATCTATAAATCCAACAACTTTGTATCCAAGTACCTTATAGCTTTATTCTTTTCCATTGTGATGTTGCAGGAGAGTAACATTGAATTTTAGAATGTCCTACCTTTTCTTTTACCAAATAATGTGTTAATTATATCAACCTATCTTGTGAAACTCAACCAAAGAAACTCTACCTAATAAATACTTTAAGGGTTTGAAGATTGGTTAGCTAAAAAATGGAGCCTCCACATTAGATTGTTCACACCAAAGAATTAGCCACCCCTACATCATCCCTTTAATGTTTTCATATTTGCTTCAAAATTTCTTACAAGGGGTTCCCCAATTACTAATGCAGTAGTTGGAGCTAGAAATTGATCTACAAATGCATAGTAAGAGTGTTGGATTAGGCTTCTAGGAATGTCTGCATACCAAAGCAACACCTTCACAAAAGGGAGAAGCAACACATGAAGATGCTATTTCACTAGAAGTGAAAAGGAATCAATTGAAATGATAAAATAATGTACAAAGCATTCCTTATAAAGGCACGAGAAGGTTGATACGAGAAACATAACCGACATAGTATAGTTATAATTATTAAATACATAACCAAAAATTATTAAATGCCTAAGTTAACTTAAGAAAATGTGAACAGTAAAAAACTATTCCCTCTAACACCCCCCCTAAAGTGTAACTTAGGGAAACTAAAAATTCAAAATGAGATGCAAGATGGGTCCTAACAACAAGGCCATGTTAGGTACCCATGCACAACTACAATGCAAAAAATAAATCTCTCACAACCAGAGAAAAGGAGAAAAACCGCATGGGATAAAACTCCTCTCCAAAAGAGATAAAACCAAAAAAAGGAAGGAGAACTCATCAAGACCCCTCAAGGACAACTTCCTTTACCCCAAGCATCGATCTCAAAAAAAGATAGCGAGGAGATGCCAAAGGTTTAGTGAAGATGTCTACAACTTGTTGCTCTGTAGGCAAATACTCCAAACTCATAACACCCTCTTGAATGAGCTACTAAATGAAGTGCATGTGGATCTCAATAGGCTTAGTATGATGATGTTCCACTAGGTTGTGAGAAATATGTATAACACTCTGATTATCACACCAAAGAGTAGAGGGACAATTAGCAAGAAATCCAAACTCATCCATCAATTGTCAAAGCCATAGGACCTCCTAACTAGCTAAAATAGCACCTTGATACTCATCCTCAGTCGATGATAATGCAATAG